>JASXTE010000164.1:0-98521 GCA_030280995.1 Hemileia vastatrix | reverse complement strand
AAGTGAAAGTTTAAAATAAAACAGTTAAATTGTTATCAATTTGTATTTTAAATCAAAGAAAAAAAAACATAGTTATCTTTAATATTATGTAAAAGTTTTTGTTGATGTTTTGGTCAATTGATGGATGTATAATCAAAGCGTATTGGTAATTTATTGACTATGGTTATGTGTATACTGTTGAAAGATAGGATTGTTTGGTTTGTCAATGCAAACACTGTCAACTGGTCAAGGATGAAAGACACACAGAGAGACAAGTAAAAGTTAAAGACAAAGACAAAGATATATCACAAGCAATTAAGTGAGCGCCAATGTTAAACTTCGTGACTAGAGTTAGAGTGAAAGAGTTGAAGAGGTATTGTGCAATGGTTAGTCAAGCAGATAGGTCAGCAGGGTAAAAGGGTTGAAGAGGATAAAGAGAAAATGAATGAGATAAAAAAAGGAAGAAAGAAAGAAAGAAAGATGATGCTAAGTGATGCAGACGTTGGTTACATTTGTGTGTTACTCATGCCGTAGAGAAAGTATGAGAGAGAGAGAGAGAAAAGATGTTGGGCAGTTGGGCGGGCTGAGAGTGGAAAAGAGCACAAGGAAGAAGGAAGAAAGAGAGAAAGAGAAAAGAACCAGAGTATTGTAGAATCAAGCTGCTGTTGTTAGAGAGTATGCTCACCACAGCTTCTCATCACATCGTCTCTCTCTCTCACTCTCTCTCTCTCTTGCTTTGGTTCACAGCTGCTGTACTTTGCTGTTAGTTGTGAGTAGATGAAGCTCCACTGACTCTCAAACATACTCATACTTACATACATACACACAGTGTTTGTCTTCAATGTCCATATCTTCTTCTTGAGGTTGTTTCAATTTATCCATGCATCAAACTACCTCCAGTACTTCCTGACATAATTATTTTCCACCTAAATCAAGTATTCAACTACTAATAACCACTACAATCAACAATTATCAACAACCAACTACCAACAATCATCAATAGTAGCATTTTTTTGTGTGTGTTTCTTTGCGCACATAACTATATCTATCTACAATCAGTTTAATTGTACATCTACTTAATTGGTTTGAAATTTATCATTTTTACCTGAATACCTGGACAAAAAGGAATTCAAGTTGACTTGTTAATGTCATACATATTGTCTTTTTCTATTGTAAGTGTCAATGTTGTTTGATAAGCATGTTTATTACTTTAATTACCCTACATGTATGTAAAATAATGGATAAATTGCTGCTGTAAAGGTACACTGTGGGTATGTAGACAATTAGTTTACACTTTACGAGATATCAAATGAAATAACATGGCCACCTTTACCCTGAACATGTGTTCACCATTTCCATTGGTATGACTTGACTATCGTTTGGACGTTGTTGTTGTTGTTTTTGTTGTTACCACTTGCTACCTAACTATCTACATACCTTATGATTGAAACTGACAATCAACTTATAATAAGAATAATAATAATAATAATTTGTATATATTCAATAACAATATCTTTGTTGTCAATTTCAGCTGTTGATGTAACTTTAATGGTGGTTGATCAAATTAATACTAAACAAATACAATGAATCCGTCAAATGTTGTACGATTATTGGTAGATAAATTTTCTCTTGACCAATGTACTGATCCACCAAATGATTTGGAACTTAACACAGCCAGTAAAATAACTGGTAAGTTAATATCAATCAACTTAATACACAAATATACACTTTAACCGAAACATATTGATGTATATATGAACATGTGAACAAGCAATTACCTGATCAACTTGGTCAAATGAAAAAATATCATTTGTCCTTGTGCTTTTACATTTTACCTTTTTTTGTACTTACTACTTACTTGTTGGTTGGTTGGTTGGTTGGTTGTTAGTTTGTTGCTTAGTAGTATTAGAAATGTAAAAGCAAGGAAAACCTGCTTTGTGTCCAAGGATACTTCCTCAGTACCTGGATAACCTTTACTTTGTGACTGTATATTCTTTAGTACTACTTACTACTTTATCCCTTGTACCTTGAATATTGCTTGTTCCTGTTCCTTTTTATCCTAACTATTAAATCCAATTGACTTACCTCCTCCTCTTTTTCCTTCAAGACAAAACCCCAACTACTATTTCAATCTTGAACTGACAATTTTTTTCCCTTAACTTTTGTAGCTTTTTACTTTTACTTTTACTTTTATTTTTTCTTTCTTCCTTTCATTCTTATTCTACATTTTACCTTCCAACTTTAACTTGTATTTGTATTTTCCTCTCTTCCTTTGCCCTTGATGTTTGTACTTTGTAAAATGTTCCATCGTCATTTAACTTCACTTTAACATTTACAATTGTCACTGTACTTTCATTTATTTCTTTTAAACAATTTACTTATAACTTTTTCTTTTGTTTTATTTCTTCTTTTACACAATTTATCATTCATCATCCATATTACAAATCAAATATGTGATCATCATCATCATCATCATCAACAATCAACAATCCAACAGCATTTTTAACTTCCTACTCATGTGACGTATCAAATGAACCTATTATTCATCCTCATAAACTTGATATTCATTCTTATCGAGCACCAACATTTTGTGATTTTTGTGGAGAAATGTTATTTGGTTTAGTTCGACAAGGTTTAAAGTGTGATGCATGTGGTCTTAATTTTCATAAACGTTGTGCATATAAAATTCCAAATGATTGTTCTGGTTTTACTGAACGACGTCGACGTTCTTCCAATAATCATTTAAGTACATCTGGTGCAACTACACCAACATCACCAAATGTACCTAATCCTACATTATTAATTGAATCATTACAAAAAATTGCTAATGTATCATCACCTACATCACCATGTATTAAGATAAATTCAGTTAATGATACATTATTATCATCAACATCATGTTCTACTCATCAACATTCACATCATTTAACACCTGGTTGTTTAAGTTCGACAAGTTCTAATACAACTGATAATAATTTACATTCTTCATCATCTTATATAAGTAATAATAATAATAATAACAATAGTTATAATAATAATAATAATACTCATGGTCAATTATTATTATCACCTGTTGTAAGTTCTCGATCGAATGATGGTCGACGTTCACGTGGTTCTTCCGTTATGGGTCGACCTGCTTGGGTTGATAAAGAAATGGCATTAAGACCACCAGTTCCACATACATTTCAAGTTCATTCATATAAAGTACCTACAATTTGTCAACTTTGTAAAAAATTACTTAAAGGATTTTTTAAACAAGGACTTCAATGTAGAGATTGTAAATTTAATGTTCATAAGAAATGCAAAGATAAAGTTCCACTTGATTGTTCTGGTGAAGCACCTAAAGAATGGATTGAATCATTATTACAAGATAAATCTAATGGTGATGATGATGATTCTGATGTTGATGATCAATCAAGTCATTCAGATGATTTAAAAAATTCTAATTCATCAAGTTCTGATAAAGAAACTTCTACAAATTGTGGTGCTACAGTTAAACAACATCATCATCATCATCATCATCATCATCATCAACATCAACATCATCAACATCGTTCACATGTTAAAAGTAAGAAGGATAAAAGTAACAAAACAATTAATATTTCATCTTCACCTAATGCTGATGATGATGCTGATTCATCTATTGGTGAATCTAATAGTTCTAGTAAACGATCACCTGTTTGTGAAGCTGATTCTACATCGAATATACCATTAATGAGAATTGTTCAAAGTGTTAAACAAAATAAAAATGGTCGTCATTGTGGTAGTGGACATCGACGTGATGGTACATTAACACCACGATCAAATAATACAACCAGTGGTATTAGTGGAAATGGTAAAAATAATCATCATAATGATAATCATAGTACATCAACAACAATATCTACTGCAACAAATATATTATCATCTAATTCAATATCACCAACATCATCTAAAAGTGACATTAGTGATCAATATCAATTTTTTCCTGATGAAATACTTGGTTCAGGACAATTTGGTGTTGTATATGCTGGACTTCATCGAACAACTGGACGTTCTGTTGCTATTAAAATAATAGATAAACAACGATTTCCACAAAATCAAGAAGCACAATTAAAAAATGAAGTATCAATACTTAAAGGTATTAATCATCCTGGTGTAGTTGATTTAGAATATATGTTTGAAACAACTGAAAGAATATTTGTTGTTATGGAAAAATTAAATGGTGATATGTTAGAATTAATTTTACATCATACTAATATAATTACTGGTGAAATTGGTCGTTTATCTGAAAGATTAACTAAATTTTTAATATATCAAATATTAAATGCACTTAAATATTTACATAAAAATAATATTGTACATTGTGATTTAAAACCAGAAAATGTATTATTAACATCATCATCTAATTTTCCACAAGTTAAATTATGTGATTTTGGTTTTGCACGAATTATTGGTGAAAAATCATTTAGACGTTCAATTGTTGGTACACCAGCATATTTAGCACCTGAAGTATTACGTAATAAAGGATATAATAGATCATTAGATATGTGGTCAGTTGGTGTTATCATTTATGTATCATTATCTGGTACATTTCCATTTAATGAAGAAGAAGATATTAATGATCAAATTGAAAATGCTGCCTTTATGTATCCAGTTAATCCATGGTCAAGTATATCTAAACAAGCTATTAGTTTAATACAAAATTTATTACAAGTTAAATCACGATTAAGATATACAGTTGATCAATCATTAATCCATCCATGGTTAAATGATTATATTACATGGTGTGATTTAAGAGAATTAGAATATTCTATTAATACACGATGGTTAACACATGAATCTGATGATGAAAGATGGATGAATTATGCCGAAAAAAATAACTTATCACCACCTAAAATACCTGAACCTTTTGGTAAATTTACTAAACAAATACATCTTTTATCATCAACATCAGCATCAACAATTGATGTTAATTGTTCTAATGAAGTTACTAAAGTACATTCAATTACTGATGATACAACTAATACAATCACTTCATCATCACCTACTTTGACTAAGTTAACATCGATTACATCATCTTCCACTACAATTGCAGACACAACAAATACAGCCACAACAACAACAACAACAAATACAACAAATACAACTGATACTACAACTACATCCAATGATGACTCATCAAAAGATGGAAACAATGATTATAACAATGACAATAATAATCAAGTCAATGTTAATAATAACAACGGTGCTTCTGATGATGCCAACAATTCAAAAATTAAACCATCTTCACCAATCCTTAAACAAAAAAGCAGTGAAATTGCAATGCACTGTTAATTGCATTTTAAAAAAAAGATAAACTTTCAACTTATTATGAAATGAAAAAAAAATTTGTTTTCTTTATTTCGAGTAAATGTTTGAACTTTACATCAATTTGCCTTGTTGATGTGTCTGTGTGTGTTTCAATTGATTGCTCTACAAATGTTCATTTGAATGAGTTGAATTAGTTGATGTGATAGTTTCATGTGATGATGATGATGATCTAAGTGCCATTTTAGCCTTGGCAATATCAACTTTAATCAAGATAAGTTTTGTCCGATTTGTTGATATTTCTTTGAATAATTCTTCAATTTCTAATTCCATACTATCAAATACTTTAGTCATATGATCTAATTTGTCTAAACGATTTGATGATAATTCATCATTTGAATTTATAATGAAACGTTCTTTTATTTCATTCATTAGATTTACTAAACGTTGTTGACTTTGTTGTAAATTGTATACATTTTGTTTTAACATTTCTATCTTCATTTCAATTAATGATTTTGCATCATTAAGAATTTCTAATAAGTTTTCTTCTTCTTTATTTGATCGAATCAAAGTTAATTGTTGTTGTTGTTGTTGTTGTTTAACAGTTGAATTTTTAAATGATTTAGGTGTTTGATTTATCGATGAATATGAATTGTTGAAAGTATTTTCTTGATTGTTCATTTTTGTAAGAAACAAGATGAAAATGAAAATGAAAATGAAAATGAAATTTGTTTGTTTGTGGAAAAATAATCTGAACAAGTCAACAACAGAAACAGTAATGACATAAGTGACTGTTTATAACAGACACAAATACAAGGTCAAAAGTGAAGAGTCAGGTCAAAAAGGACATTTTGGGAGATTATTGGTCTCTTGAGATGAAAGAATTCTTATTTAAGTCTCTAGAGATACATTTTTCTTCAATACAATCAATTGAATAAATTTAATTTCACTTACAAGATTAATTTGAAAGTTGTAAGATTCATTTTCAATTTTTTCACTCTTATCAATGATAAAAAGTTAGTTAATACAATTTACTCTATTGTTACTTTGTGTTTGTCCTATTTTATTTTGTCTGACGTTCAATGATACGTTTAATCAGTTTAAATGTTACAAAATCAATAGTTTAACTTATACTTGTATCTTTGCTATTTATTAAATTATACTTGACTGAAATAACATTAGTTGTCATCATCATCATCATCATCATCATCATCATCATCATCATCATCATCATCATCATCATCATCATGGTTTACATAATGGTAGGAAATACTTTACAAGTGATTTAAATGAATGAATTAACATGATTGAATAAGATTTATTTTGTTTCCATTATTGATGAACTTTAACACACGTGTAATGTAAACTGACTGGTTGACCATGAATGAGGTTAAATGTTAATTGGAATGAACTTGGAGTCGGAAGTCATCGAATATGACCATGATGACTTGTTGTTTACATTGAAGGTGATCAAGTTCATCCTCAAGTAACAATCATCATCATCATCATCATTTTACACATTTCAGGTGAGACTGGTCAAGGATATATGTTATTTCAAATGTAATCAATTGTAACCTTCAACTAAGTTGAACTTGGTAGTTGATGATTTGTTTAGAAGAGAGGAAAAAAAATCTTCACACACAAAGTTTGCTTCCTTGATATTTCAAGGATTTACCGTTTAGAAAAATTTAATTGACAAGATGAGTGAACAACATGATTTTTTACTCTTTCTTTACACAATACAAAGACAAAAATGTCATCCTTGACCAATTGAAGAGATCAATTGATTATTCTACACTTACAGAGTTACACGGAACATTCTTCAACTGGTACATTTGTTGACTTTCATTTAAGTTAACAATCGATGATGAAGTAAATTAAATCTTTAACCAATCAATATGTCTGTCTGTCTTTATCTGTAAGTTATTTGATTTTGTTACATCATCATCATCATCATCATCATGGTGAAATAAATGTACATTTTTACCATCAAATGGGCTATAAAATAATCAATAAAAATGATTTTAGTAAAATAAATTATTAATACATTTTACTTTATTCCTTTTACTTTGTTTATGTCAATTGATTTACACTTGAATTGTCTACTGATGGTGTTAATGGTTATTTAATTTACATTCTATACAATCATCTAATTGAATGTTGTTAAGTTAATCGATAAACTTAACAACATTCAATCATTATCAAGACAATTGAAGTAAATTCAACTAAGTGAAAAATATTTTTAAATTGAATTATAATAATTTTTCACTTGTTTTACTTGTTAAGAATAATGTTCTTACAAATGAAATATTTTAAAACTATTAAACTTACAGATAAATGATTTTCTTTTCCTTTCTTAAAGGATAAAATAAAATCATTTTAAAAAGAGACACGAAAAAAATAATGTCATTTATGACGATGATGTTTGAATTTATTTTTCAATTTAAATTGACACATGAAGAAAAAAAATTTCCAAAGATTTTTCATGATGAATATTTTAAACAACGGATTACATTTGCTTGTTATCAATTGAATTATTTTGATAGAAATGTATTTTGCAATTGAATTGAACAAAGTAAAAGAAGAAATAATACAACTTTTTATTCGATCGAATAAGATTTTATCTTTTAGTTGTGATGGAATGACAATCAATTGATCAGATAGAAGATTATTTTGGTCAAATGGTTAAGTTAAATACAAATAAAATACCAAATGACATTACTTGACAACGATGACTTGGATAAAATATATGAGATAAACTTGAGTCTAAACATTAACATGGATCATTTGATCCATCTTATAGTGTTATCTGATGTAATGTGTATCAGTGTAATAGTTTGATCAGTTACAGTAATTTCATGACATAAAATGCCATGTTAGATAGATTTAAGCAATTACGATTTGACCATACATTTGACAAGTTCAGTTAAAGGGATTCATTCAACCGAGTTACTGTCAAATGCTTAACTCAAGTAAAATAAACAGTAATGAGTAAAGAAATGCAGTTGTATGAGATACAAACACACACACACACACCTGGATGAATTGACACGATCAGTTGATGTTGATATTGATGTTGGCGGAAGACAGAGCATGAACGAACTTACACACAAACACAAAGACACAGACACAGACAGAGACACAAGGACAATAAGACGATGTGAATAAAGCGAAAGATAAAGAAAAGGATCACCAACAACAATACAACAAGTAAATGGAAAGTGAGTGACACTACGTGATGTGTGTTCACCCTGTTATTTGTGCATAAATATGACACCATATGAATGATAAAGATGTGTCATTTACTTTGGTCTCTGTGTATTCTACTTGCAAAAGAGTGCAACGACAACCAAATGAAATTTCACTCACAGTTGTCTCATTTATTGGATCGTTCATCATGATAACTTAAATAAAATTAAGAGAAAAAAGACTTACCACATAAATCGATCAATTGAAAATACCTCAACTTTCATTATAGATGAACCGTAGTTGATGTCAACATAGTAAACATGTTATGTCAATGAATTTATATATTTTTTATTACTTGAGATTGATTGATTGGTCAAAATGATTATCTATTCTATGGATGATCAAAGTAAAGTATAGTTTAAGGTTGAAATCAAAATGTCATATTATCATTGTACTCATGATGTTAAGAACTTATGGATTGACTATTTGACTGATAGAAAAATATTTCATGTGTTTGTAAACATTTCACACTCAACTAATAATACTTAAGAATGTAAATATGAGAAAAAACATACATTATTCAAAATGTGTGACAGCTGAAACAATCAATATTCATGTTGACACACAAACAAAGAGACCAATTTACTTTGTCATCATCAATGGTGTTGGTGAATGTCAACAAATAAACTAAATGACAATAATGATCATTGTTTGAAAGTTGCATTTACTTCAATTGATAATTTAAAAAGTATATCATCAAAGTGAAATGATGTGATAAATGAATGTTGAATAAAAATCAATTTGTTGATAGAAAAAACAACTAAAGTTAATGAAAGAACTGTCAACTGTATCAGTTGTCATCAGAACAACTGATACAGTTGACTTCAAGTAAAAATAATGATACAACATAAAGAGAACAATACTAAAGAACAACAAGAACAAATACTATTGGGATTGCCTTGAGGGACAAATGTTGATACTTGTCAAGTATACTTGATGTGAATCATTTCATGTGAACTAAACTTGCACCTGAGTCACGGTGAAAGTACTTTTGTTCTTTCCATGCATCCAATAGAACAGAATAGAACACAATACAACTGATTGAACCGACAAAAGAAAATCCATGTGAAAAGTGATGAGTAAATTGAATCAGTTGTTTTGTAATATCTTCTTTTTCTTCATCTCTGTTATTGTATTTGCCTTGACAATCAACCAATCAAATGATCTAAGTTATCAATCAACTACATTGTCATTCAATTCAATTGTTCTTGTCAATTTAACATTCAACCAACTTTACAATAATCATTACAATTTAAATGAACAACAAGTTAAAAGTATAAATTAAATACATGGACAAAATTTTTCATTAATATACTTGAATATAAAAAAGATTATCATCAATTGTGAATAGTTAATCTTCATAATACATTCATTTCAATTTGAGTCATTTACTTAAATGTGAAGATGTTAAAATAATCGATATTTATATTCAATGATGAACTGATGATCGTGCAAATTTTACTTCTGGATGTATTTAGTGAGAAACATTTTTTCACCAGTTGAAGTTTCATCAATTGTACAGATTATCTTATTAATGAACTTGTCAATGGTTCTACTTGCAGTTCTATCAGAACTATTGTTACATCTTAACATGATCGCTGTAAATATTGATGTATATGATAATGATGAATCTATCAAATATGAAACAAGTTGATAGTGATAAAAGTTAACCATCATCTAATGAATTGTTCTCAAGTAGATACAAATGAAATATACAGTTGTATGTACACCTGGATCAGTTGATGTTGATATTGATGTTGGCGAAAGACAGAGCATGAACGAACTTACACACAAACACAAAGACACAGACACAGACAGAGACACAAGGACAATAAGACGATGTGAATAAAGCGAAAGATAAAGAAAAGGATCACCAACAACAATGCAACAAGTAAATGGAAAGTGAGTGACACTACGTGATGTGTGTTCACCCTGTTATTTGTGCATAAATATGACACCATATGAATGATAAAGATGTGTCATTTACTTTGGTCTCTGTGTATTCTACTTGCAAAAGAGTGCAACGACAACCAAATGAAATTTCGCCCACAGTTACATCACAAGACATCGTTGTGTCGTTCATTTTCTTCTCACCATGATAACTCAAACAACATCCGAGCAAAGAGCAATAAAGTGTAATTTACAGGAAAAAAAGGAAAAAAAAGGAAGAAAGAACAAGTAGAACTGAGTAGAACTAAGTAGAAGTATCTTTGTGTTGCTGTCAATCGATTTTCATGTGAGATTGTTCCAAGTAACCTGGTTCAATGTGTATCTATGATAGAACAAAATGAAGGACACAAGATGAAAGATGAAAATGCCTTGGGCTTTAGGATAAAAGCGTCATTTTCTCACCCGTTCACATCCGTTAACTGAATGTTCAAGTGTTTACTCCAACTCAACTTTGGCCCATCCAAGTGTAAAGTCTGTCTTTTATCTTATTTTTCTTTTCATCCTCATCTTCCTTCTTTCATTCACCTTGACTTTTTTTTCTTTTTCATCTTTTCTTTGTTAAATTTATTTTCTTATTTGTGTCAGTAGGGAACATTTTTATCCCTATTTTTTTTTTTTGGCTTCAATTGCTTTATTGGTGACAACTGTCATCCTTTTGCTCACTTTGTGAACTTTTTTTCCTTCTTCTTCTCTTTTATATGTTGATTTTTATTTCAATTTCAACAGAAAAAGAAAAAAATAATAAAAATACAATTTAAATTTTGCATCATTTTCACACATGAAAAATAAAAAATGAAAATCATTCATTTGAACATTTTCAATTGCATGAAAATGTTCTTTGTTTTTTCCCTTTCTTTCCATATCTTTCAACTATCTTTCTTATTACTCAAAGTATACTTTATTGGTGTTCTCTTTGCAATTGATCAAGAATAAAATAAAAGTACAAAACAATCATAGAAAATGGTATTGGATTGAAGAAACTTTGCACTTGTCTATGATTTGTTCTAACCGTTCTAACGGTAAGTTCTCAAGGTAAGTTTATTCCTTCCAACATTACAAGTTGTGTATGTGATTGAATGTATTTTATGTGTACTTCAATTTACCTGCTTTCACTCAAGTTGTTGTTGTTGTTGTCTTATATATTTAACCATGAAGTACATTTCATTCAATCGATTGATCGATCATACAAATTGAACAAATTATACATTTTACTGTAATTTCATATAATTACAACTTATGGTACACTTTATCTAAATTACTAGGACAAATGTTGTATGCACTTAGAAATTAAATTGCAGCAAATTCAGCAAGAAAAAAAGAATGAGAAAAAAAAGGATAATTCAATTCGAGGTCATCAGATGAAAAGAAGTTTTTTCATTAAGTTCACTTAGTACAGTAGAACAGTCGAATAGTAGAACAATTCGTAACCAAGTGTACACGAAGGGAAAAATCTTTTATTTACTTTTTACACTGATTGATGAATTCTTTAGAGGAGAAAAAGAAGCAAAGAAAAAGAAAAGAAGAACTTTTAAATTGTTCAGAATAAATTAATCAACGTTGTTGTTCGTTGTTGAACTTTTTTTTTCTTTTTTTTCTCCCGGTTTAAACAATTAACCAAAGGCAATCAAGTTAATTACTTGAATATTTTTCAAACAGTGAACAAGGCCAATTGTCAATTTATCATGTGTACATGTGTGTGAACTCAAGTAAAATTCTTCATGTCAGGTGTCATGTAAAGTGCACTCTCATCCATCATTGGTGAGTTAAAGTTAAAGTTGTTGTTGTTGTTTTTATGAACATGTGTCTACATGGTTCATGTAGATGTGAATCATCATTCATATCAGCTTCATATTGGATGAACAAACTATACTAGACTAGGTAGACACACTGTACTGTCTACACTTAGTGATACTGTTAAGTAAACAAGATGATAAAAAATTTATCAATTAATAAAGTTCAGTCATTTTAGATATGAAGAGAGAAGAAAACAATTTATCCATAGTTAAACAAAGAAGACAGACAGACACAAATCACATGCTGCTGTCTATTGAAATTTAGTGATACTTTTACCGCGCCTTTTTTTCATTCTTCCTTTGATCAATGTAAACAGTTAACATGGAAATAAAGTAACTTTTTAAATACTTCAATTGATTTATTTGTTAAATGTTGTTCATGTAGTCAAGTTAAACCATTACTGTTACTTCTTGGGTGTGTTGTAGGGATATAAATGATTTGGATTTATTCAGTTCATTGAATTTTCTTTCATTTGTATAATATTCAATGGTTTATGTGATGATAGATGTAAATACAACGATGTAAAGAATTGTGTGTTAATAATTTAACAGGGGTGTTTGATGTTAACTGAATTATTTAAAAGGTAAAAAGAAAAGAAAGAAAGAAAGAAAGATTCACTCGTTGTCATCTTGTTCACTTTAGGATCAAACTGTTTGATGGTTTACTTTCACACACACACAAAGAACAGAATGATGAAAGAAATGTTGATTGAATTGAGTGTCTTCAATTCATTTGACAAGTAAATATTTTGCAACAAATTCGTTAAACTAATCATCCACTAGATGACGACACATGACGTTATCTTTTTTTAATTAATTAAAAATATTACGATTAATTTAAATAATTACAATTACTTTATAACAATAGAATATAATTGAATTAATTATAAATAGATATTATTTGTCATATATATTGTAAAATTATTTATTAAAAGTATGAAAGATAAATTTTCACCTGTTTATCTTAAAAAACGCGCCGAGTTAAATTTTATCTAGCGTCATCTACTGGGTTGGTCAGTTGCTTCTCGGCATTTGCGCGATGAGGATGCACAAACTTGCCGAGAGAGAACAGAAACCAGCCAGCAGCCAACCAACGGAAGAGTGAGAAAGTGAAGTATTAAGGCTATAACCCTCTGTCTATCTCTCTCTCTTTTTTTTTCATCATCTCTTATTCTATCTCTCTGTCTATCTACACTGTGTGTATCTTGTATTTTTGTCATTGGATACTAATTATATCAATTATAAATAATAATTATCAGACATCAGTACTACTATGTCTACATTGGCTGGATCAGCTAGTGGTGGTGGTGGTGGTGGTAGTGGCGATCGTACTACTGGATCAATGGTAGGATCATCCTCATCATCTACAACAGCACCACCATCAGTAGCATCATCAGCATCATCATCATCAACAACAACAACAACAACAACAACAACAACGTCAGGTTCATCTACTTCACTTCATGCCGATAAATTGGATCCAACTAAATTACAACCTCCTTCCTCTGGTTTTGTTGATAAGATAGATCCCTTCAAAAAAGGTTCCCTCAAAAGAAAACAAAGAAAATCTCAAGGTTCTTCACGCTACCGGTTGACCAGTGATGTTGAATTACAACAGTTACCATTATTGAAAGATTTACCTCAATCTGATCAGGAAGAATTATTCATTCAAAAATTAAAACAATGCTGTGTAGTATTTGATTTTATGGATCCAGTGGCAGATTTGAAGGGTAAAGAAATCAAGAGAGCAACACTCAATGAATTGGTTGATTACATCGCATCGAGAAGAGGCGTATTAACTGAACCTATTTATCCAGAAGTAATTAGAATGATTGCATGTAATTTGTTTCGTACTCTCCCTCCATCAGAAAATCCTGACTTTGATCCTGAAGAAGATGATCCGACACTAGAAGCTTCATGGCCTCACTTGCAATTGGTTTATGAGTTCTTTTTACGATTTTTAGAAGCTGAAGAATTCCAGCCGACAATTGGCAAAAGAGTCATCGATCAAAAATTTGTTTTACAGTTACTAGATTTATTCGATTCAGAAGATCCTCGTGAACGAGATTTCTTGAAAACTGTTTTACATCGAATTTATGGTAAATTTTTAGGCCTTCGGGCGTTTATTAGGAAACAGATCAACAACATATTCTTGCGATTCATATATGAAACGGAGCACTTCAATGGAGTTGGGGAATTGTTAGAAATTTTAGGAAGTATCATCAATGGTTTTGCATTACCTTTGAAGCAAGAACATAAGCAATTTTTGGTGAAAGTATTAATACCCCTTCACAAGCCTAAATGTTTAGGTTTATACCATCCACAATTAGCCTACTGTGTGGTTCAATTTTTAGAAAAAGACGCAACATTAACAGAGCAAGTAATAATGGGTCTTTTAAAATATTGGCCAAAAACATGTTCTCAAAAAGAAGTAATGTTTTTAGGTGAAATTGAAGAAATATTGGATGTAATCGAGCCAACACAATTCGTCAAAATCCAAGAGCCACTCTTTAAGCAAATCGCAAAATGTGTGTCCAGTCCTCATTTCCAGGTAAGTTATTTTTTTTTCCTCCCAAGTATTACTTTTAGTATATTATATAAGTATCTAGTAATTGTATGACAATCAGTACTACTATGAATGCAACTATTGCTACTTGTACTACTATTGGATCATCCTTTTATTCGATCGTACTTTGCTTACTGTGTATTTGACTGACCGATTGATTGATTGATTGATTTTTTTCTTCTTCTTATTCTCTTTCGTCTTTCCTTTCCTCATACTTTGTCAACCATCTAATTTGGGTCAATGGACAGGTCGCCGAACGGGCGCTTTACTTTTGGAACAATGAATACATATTGAGTTTGATTGAAGAGCATAGTACGGTCATAATGCCAATTATGTTCCCACCGTTGTACAGAATTTCAAAGGAACATTGGAATCAAACAATAATAGCCCTTGTATTTAACGTTTTGAAGACTTTTATGGAAGTCAATTCTAGGCTTTTTGATCAACTGACCACTAATTACAAAGCGGAAAGACAAAAGTAAGTTACTTTGATTATTTACATTGATACTTTTTTACTTTTTACATAATTCTTATTATCAAATAACCATTAAATTATATTTAGTTCTTTTTAGTTCATTTACTTATCTACCTTTCATCATATTATATAAATTTTTACTTTGTATGATACTTAATTTGTTGTTTGTTTGTTTGTTTGTTTGTATCATTGTCATTTACACAGAGAAAAGAAACGTGAACAAGAACGGGACGAACTTTGGAAAAAACTTTCCCAACTTGAATTAAAATGAAGATCATGTTTTACTTTTTAGTTCAAGACAGCTCAATTAGAATGTCATTTCCACCATTCGGGACGTTTAACCAAATAAAAAAAAGCTGTCCTTAAACCCTTAACTTAAAATCAATTTGTTCTGTTATGACTAAACTACTTCCATTTGTGTCAGTTATGTTGTATGTGTATGTCTGTGATTTTATTAACTCGAAGTGTCAGTAAAATTAATATGTAATAACAATTGAAACGTCAAGTATGTATGTATATACATAAACACACACACACACTCATACACTTGACACTTCAACTTAAATGATGACCGCGCGGTTGTCATATAACATTTATCATACAAAGTTTGTAGTTAACAAATCTTCAGATAGATGGAGTCACTAACAAACGCAGCTGGCCACCATCATTTTTCATCACATTCGGCACCTTTTTCCGGTGTTTGGTGCACCGACATTAGTAATTTGTCTGTTGATTGTGTGCGCTTTGGACGCAATTAACAGACATCATTGGTTTATTAACTAATCGAATCGTTTACTCTTCCAATATGGCTGAGTCGACACCTAAAAGATCTGGTGATGTAGTTGATATACCTACAGTTGATAAATCTTCATCATCAAAAAAAGTCAAAGTTATCCTTACATTGGATAATAGTTTAATACCACCTGATCGATTATACCCTACACCATCAATGAAAGATGGACTTTCTTATGAAGATGAAATTGATTTGAGAATTTTAGGTTGTGAATTGATTCAATCAGGTGGAATTTTACTTCGTCTTCCTCAAGTTGCCATGGCTACTGGTCAAGTTCTTTTTCAAAGATTTTACTATTCTGATTCATTGGTTAGGCATGAAATGGAAGTCACATCCATGGCATGTATTGCCCTTGCATCTAAGATTGAAGAAGCTCCAAGAAGACTTCGAGATGTAATTAATGTATTTCATCATCTTAAACAGCTACGTACTGGACAAGAAGTTAAAGCAATGCCATTAGATATTCATTATATTGAATTGAAGAATTCAGTTGTCAAAGCAGAAAGAAGAATATTAAAAGAATTGGGCTTTTGTGTTCATGTGAAACATCCTCACAAGTTTATTGTAACATTATTGGAAATACTTGGATATGTCAAAAGTATCGATTTAATGCAATCATCTTGGAATTACATGAACGATTGTTTACGAAGTGACTTGTTTGTTAGACATACAGCTGAAACAATTGCTTGTTCATGTATTTATTTAAGTGCCAGAGTACTCAAGGTAAGTGAATTTAACCATTTAATATTTTGTTGGCAAAAAAAGACAGGGCCTCGATGCATTTAAAATCTACTGAAGCCTTCACACTTTTTGCAAGATTGTTCAAGTGGATGTAACTGCTTGTTGATACTGCTTAATTAGCCATAGTACAATGAGTTTTAAATCAAACTAACAACTGATTCATTTTCATTTGATTTCAGGTGCCATTATGTGCTGGATGGTTCAACTTATTTGATGTAAAGGAAAGTGACATCAATGATGTTTGTAAGCGAATGCTTGGAATTTACGCTCGTCCTAAACCTGATCAACTCAGACTAGAACAAGTAGTTGCCGAAGTTAAAGCACTTCGAGGTAAAGAGCTAATTGAAGAAAAGGAAACAACCAAGGAAACAAAATCTAAAGAACGCGAAAGAAACAAAGACAAGGAAAAAGATCAAGATAAAGATGTGTTGTTGATTAAAGACAAAGAAAAGGATAAGGAAAGAAGTACTGAAAGAGACAGAGATAGAATAAGAGATAAAGAAAAAGACAGAAGTAGAGAAAAAGATAAATTTACATCATCATCGTCATCATCATCATTGAAGTCCCATTCGAGCCCAATTAGAAGCAGACATGACCACAAACCAAAAATCGCCTCTCATGTCGTCGCAACGAAACTTTGTACATTTTCTGATTCTTAATCCAATTTTCTTATTAAAATGTAAATTCCGAGTCGACGTCTTGTCAATTTCATCCTTGAATTCGTCACCAAATCGGTTTACTTTGACCATAAACTGTACTGTGGAGGAAATGAACCGACTCATCGAATCTTCGATGATCAGTGTATGATAAATGACATCATACCATTCAAAGTACTTTCTGGTAATTTGAAGATTGTTCAATTCAAATCAATCAGCAGATTCAATGCCAATTCAATTGATGTTGTTCTCGCAGATGAAGATGAAACTATTTCCATTCCTTGTGACAAGGCAATATTTGCAACTGGTTTCAAAAGTCAGTGCTCTTCAAATCAAGTTCTTGGAAAGTTGCTTGATCAACAGTTGAGTTATTCTGGTCAACCAGTTCGAGCGAATGATGGTTCTGAGTCAATCTATCCACTGTACAAACACATGTATGTTCCTGAATTCGGTCATTCATTTGCTTGTATCGGATCAGTTACACCTTTAGGTCCAGTCTTTCCATTGGTCGAACTACAGAGTCGTTGGGCAGTTGGACTTATTGCTACTCATGGTCGCGGTGATGGTCGCATCAGACCACTTCCAGATGTCAAGACGATGAAGTCGAATATCCAGAGAAATCAGAGAACAAATCCTCTAGCAGCCAACAAAGCCAATCTGGTTGATTGGATGATCTACATGGATGAAATTGCCAGTGAAATATCTGCATGTCCGTCATTCTGGTCATTATTGATGACTGATCCGATTGCTTGGTACTACAGCTACCTCGGTCCATGTTATCCTTACCAATTCAGACTGAATTACCCAAGTGAACAACAGACAACGCAAACTGATTCATCTGATTTCATTTCAACCGATAAAATGGAAACATCTGACATCAAAACAAACTGGAGTTTGATGAAGAAATGCAATTCACTGGATTCGATGATCAGAACTGACTCTTCTCAGCAACCAGTTGATTCTATCACTGATCATGATGACAAATGTGACAAGCGAGGAAATATAAATAATCGATCATTCAAACAGATCCAACCGCGAATCGCCCTTTTGACAGCCAAGGATAGAATTAAAGATGCGTTCAAATATCATCAAATGAATTGATGGAATTAACTCTTGACACATTTATCTTTTCTCGAAATTTGATAAATTATTTGTTTATTCAAATAATCCTGTTGAATACAATCTGTAAGTTTAATTTGAATCTCTCCAGTTGTTATGGGACAACATGATGTTGAGTGTTTTTCTCGGCAGGCAAGTGGCCGACTCCTTATATACTTAATGAGTAACAATTAGCAGCAACAATACGCGAAAACTAGCAGAATATTCTGAAATACAAGAAGATTATTGGAGCTCGTTCTAGTTCAATCATTGTTCTTTATAATTCAATGAGCAACAATGGTGGCAACAATCAGTTCCGACACCAATACACCAATGTAGTGATCATTTGTTCATTGATTGATCGACCTGCAAGATGATACCAATTATCTTCTTAATCTCTCTTTCACTTATCAATACAGCTTCTACAAATGAAAATAAGAAGATCCTTTTTGTTTACACCAACAAGTTTGGAAAGTATAATATCTATGACTACTCTATATCTATTTATATTATTTTGAGGAAGACCCATGCAACCTAGTTAGAAACACTAAACACAGTGCAGCAACGGATTGTAAAGCGTTTTATAATCAGCAAGTGGTTGAAACGTTAAGTGAATTAGCCACCATAAGTAATCAGTCAGATAGGATCAACATGATATTAAGAATCCTACCAAAAAGATATTTTTTGGGAGGAGGGACTCAACATCTCTTCTTCGACGATAAAAAAATCGTGATTCGGTGAGTTTCAACTTAACATCCGATTGACATTTATCTAAATCAACTTGCCTTTTCCCAACAGTTAACCGAACTCAAGTCTGATGTGGTGAGGATTAGTGAATGTCTAAGGAAACTAGTTGAAAATGAAATGGATGAATGTCTAAATGAAGAAACCTTCTTCAAAAAGCATGTACAAGGATTCAGAACAAAAAAGGAGGAATTCAACGTGATCATTATTGATAATTTCATTCCAAGTGAAAAAAAAATCGGTTTTTTTCGCTGTTAAAACTGAATTTATACCCAATCCACCGTCGCCAACCTGCAAGACAACTAAAGCATCAATCAAAAGCATTGCTTCAGCATCAACCAGCAACGAATCATCCTCGATGATATTATGGATAATTCTTATCATTGCACTTGCCGCCTAATTTGCGTTGTCATAATCATAAGACTTGGAGAAAAAGATGCCGGAGATAATAAAAACACTGAAAACACTGAAAACAGCCAATCCTCAAATGCTTCAAACTAATGGTGACCAATTTGATTCAACCAAATTCATCAAGTTCTCACACAAAATTACATGTTAGTTAGTTGCAATGCAATTCTCCTCTGTACTGGGTGTCATTAAGAACCATCCATTCCTGATATACTCAATTAGTAACAATTAGGAGAAACAATGAACGAATTATTTTGCTTGAAGCAGAATATTCTCTAAAATACAAGAAGATGATTGGAGCTCATCTTTCTTTCCTCATTGTCGATACTTTGAAATCTCTGTTATCTTTTTTAATTAGTCATACAGGTGCGCTCATTTGCCATTCCAAGGAATGTGCTCTCTTTGTTTCAAATGGATTCTTTTTGTTCTTGTTTGCCCAGGAAAGTGATTACTGTTCACACCTCTTCATCATGATGCAGACATAATGAGGAATCAAAACATTTGATGATGGGCGTGATTGTCAGTGATTTACAAGATCACATTGTATGTGATCATTTGTTCATTGATTGATCGACCTGCAAGATGATCACAATTATCTTGCTAATCTCTCTTTCATTTATCGATACAGCGTCTACAAATGAAAGTGAGATCTTTTTTGTTCACACCAACAAGTTTGGTGTCAATTTCACTGTCCATGACTTCATGTCTGGTGTTATTCAGTATTCACCCCATTATTCATGCACTGATGTTTCTTCTTCTGATACTATTGGAATATCCGAATGTGAGGAGAAATTTAATATACTAATGTTTAAAAAATGTTTAAAAAATTGACTGAACTTAATAAAACCAGTCAAAGTGTTATCAGAAAAGTGGAAAAATTCATCAAATTGAAAGACCAAGTGAATATCACTACTGATTCCCTCTTCTTCGACGATGAAAAAATCTTTGAGTCGGTGAGTTTCAATTCGACATTTGATTGACATTTATCTGAATCAACTTGTCTTTTTCCAACAGTATAACAAACTGGAATCTCAAATTGATGAACTCATTGAATGCCTCCAAAAACTAATTGATAATGACATGGATGAATGTCCAACCAAAACGGATTTGAAAAAGAAAATACAAGCAATCAATCCGTCTTTCAAATTCAACATGATCATTCTTTATGATTATAAACCAACTAGTCACATAAATTTCCTAGCTATTAATGATGCTTCTACCGATTTCATCGCGAAATCATGGTTAACACCTCCAGCAATAGCAGGGATCATCGTTGTTATCATTGTTATCGCAGTTGTAATTTCTGTTATTATAATTAGAAGACGTGCAAAAGAAAATACCAGGAATGATGAAAACACTCAATATATCGAAGATAATGTAGATAACATTTACTCACTTAAAGTCTACTATTTTCGAAGAGCATAAACTATCAAAAATGTAAATAAAATGATTTTCACTGTAATGCAAAAGTTCTAGTGTCAGATTTCTGATTCGTTCTTGTCGTATTCTTTAGAGAAGTCTCATCCCTTTGCATGAACCCAAATCAATCGAATAGAACAAGTATCAGTAGTGACCAAGTGTCAAATATTTCTCCTAGTTGACTTTCAAATGCACCAAATCATCTCATCTTTCATTACATTCTTGTTTAATTCATAGAATTCGAGCGAATTTAAAGCCTATTCTTCTCTCTCTCTCTCTCTCTCTCTCTCTCTCTCTCTCTCTCTCTCTCTCTCTATTGATGTATAAGCTGTGATAAAACATTAATGTTATGACAGGATGTCTCAAGTGAGATGATCAGAGTATGTTTGACCGTTCATAGGAAGTAACTATGACTCATCATCCACACATCCTTTGATGTATATCAGTTGTGAAAATATTTATGAGACACAAAACATCTGACCATTTTATAAAAATTCAATGTTTCAAGTGTCTGGTGTAAACCCAATCGATTTAGCAGGAAAGTTGATCATTGCAATAACTTGAGAGATTTGACGAGTTTGTTGTTGCATCTTCATACTATTGTGAGGATGGTTGAGAATCATCGTTAACAGCTGAATTAATTGAATCAAGAGTAAACAATGAATTTAATTTTTGTGCAAACTTTTACGTATCATTTATTTAGTCTAACAGTGCTATTGGGTAAAATTTTCAGGTTCAATTTTACTCTCTCGAGTAGTTAATTACAACATGATGTTGAATTTTCCATAGAATCAATGTATTGTTTTACTTCAACCTGAATTATTACTCAAGACTTCTACAAGAATCATTCACTCATCCAATGCTCACCAGATTGAATGATTAGTCATCCAGGTGTGTCCATTTGGAATATCAAGGGATGTGCGATGTTTGTACAATAACAAATAGATTCTTTCAGTTTGCAATACTTTGGAATCTCCGTTTTTTTCTTCTTTTCCTCTGCTCAAATGAAAACATCCTTTGTCTGATTACGTAAGTGATGAATGTTCACACCATTTCATCATGATGCAGAAATAGTGAAGAATCAGAACATTAGGTGGGCATGAGTATGATGGAAAAGTGATGCATGCATTAATTCGACTTAATTATGTCAATAAGAATGTCCTAAGACAAATAGAAACACACAACATGTGATTTAAATCCACTCTGTCTGATTTCAAAGCAGCAAATTGTACGATGAGAACGAAGATGTACTTGAAACTTCCTTCTGAGTACTTATTTTTGAAAGCTTGAAATGATCACACATTTATAAGTTGACAACCATCAACTGTACAAGTGGGAGATTAAAATTTACATCATATTTTTATTGATTCTTCTTCCTCTCCTCAATTCCTTTGAAACATGACAACATCGGTATTACTCTAAAAGATGCAGAGAACATTTGCCTATGGATTATCGAATGGCAAATTTTTCGCTGTACCTGAACAAGTATTCGAAAGAAGAAGTGCACAGTGTTACTCGTCATCGACGCAGAATCATAAAATGATCTTTAATTTCGTCGTAGATCAACTATAAAAAGGATGGCAGTCGAGATCGAGTAGCCATTCGATGACAGTTCGCGTCTCTTGATCATCCTCATCCTGATACAATCTCTTTCTTAGGCATCAATGTGGACTGGCACAGTTCAACCTGCAACTCTGACATTCTTTTATCATGTTGTTTCAATCATTTCCACGATACATTATTAATTTGACCATGTGTCGACTCTCTAATCTCTTTTTTGTCTTTCCTTTGTCCAACGAGATCATTTCTATTCCTCTTTCCTTTAGATTTGAACTATTCTATGGTCGGAATGTGAAAACTTCAGTTGATTACAAGGCATCTTTTCCTTTTACCTGTTTGAGATGTCAAGCTTCCAGTCGTTGTTCAAACTCAGCAGTCAACCTGACCACACAAATATGAACAGGTAAGTGAATCAAGAACAATTACAATCATCCTGTAGGAATGAGACCTGCTGTCTATCTTTACACATTGTTGACATCTTTCACGGTCACTTATTCAATTCTCGTTATCCTTTTCTACCTGCTTCATCACGAATACTACCACAAAGAGAACAACAATCGACCAGAACAAATTCCTTCGAATTAGACAGATTGTGAAACACCCTGCAATAATCGATAGTCCAGATAATGGTGTTGACCAGACTGGTTCATTCATCAACTTGTCGCATTAGCAGCTCTTTGTAGGAGTATTCGTGATGAAGCAGGTAGAAAAGGATAACGAGAATTGAATAAGTGACCGTGAAAGATGTCAACAATGTGTAAAGATAGACAGCAGGTCTCATTCCTACAGGATGATTGTAATTGTTCTTGATTCACTTACCTGTTCATATTTGTGTGGTCAGGTTGACTGCTGAGTTTGAACAACGACTGGAAGCTTGACATCTCAAACAGGTAAAAGGAAAAGATGCCTTGTAATCAACTGAAGTTTTCACATTCCGACCATAGAATAGTTCAAATCTAAAGGAAAGAGGAATAGAAATGATCTCGTTGGACAAAGGAAAGACAAAAAAGAGATTAGAGAGTCGACACATGGTCAAATTAATAATGTATCGTGGAAATGATTGAAACAACATGATAAAAGAATGTCAGAGTTGCAGGTTGAACTGTGCCAGTCCACATTGATGCCTAAGAAAGAGATTGTATCAGGATGAGGATGATCAAGAGACGCGAACTGTCATCGAATGGCTACTCGATCTCGACTGCCATCCTTTTTATAGTTGATCTACGACGAAATTAAAGATCATTTTATGATTCTGCGTCGATGAAGAGTAACATTTTGCATTCCTTTCCTCAATTAGGAATTCTTTCAAATACTTGAACTTTGTCTTTTCATTTATTCTGATTGAGTCAGTCAATAATGAAGTTACATTTGAGTCATGGTGATATTTATCTACTCAGTTTGGTTCTAAAGTGGCCGGTTGTACAAAGGTGGAATTAATTGAGTCCATTTACAATTTCTTTCTAACGGCTGAATCAGTGGAGTGTAAATGCACATGAAACTCTTTCCCAATTAGAGAAGTATTCAAATAATTGCAAATTGAATGACCAATAAAATATCGCTGACAAGTTGTAAGTGGTTGATGCGTACACACGACTTCATATCGTTTCATGATGTAATTGACGAAGATGAAACTTTCAGCAAAGTAAACAACTACTTTTCGGATCAAATTCAAGTACTTTATGTACGAATGCTGCTATCAATTCAGGAATACATTTGTATGCTCTCAATCATCAACTGTCTAAGTAGTCTGGTAGATTAAGATTTATAATCAATTTAAGCACAATGTATGAGGTCGTGATGCAAAGCATCAACAAATCACAGATGTCATCTAATCGATTAGTCGCAGTTTGAAAGAAATTCCAATGTTTGGTTGTTTTCTTCTTAATTTAAAGTTTAATTCAAATTTAAGTAACGGATGAATTTTATCATTTTCATTAAGCAGTTAGACAAGAAGTGTCATCAAGTTTTCAAAACAATCCCACGATCATTCTTCATCAGACCAGATGGAGAAAAATCCTTTTTTCTCTTTAATACTGAATATAAAGAATCATCTGGATGGTTAGTTCTCATCGTTGCACTTGTTATAGTCACCTGTGTAATTTGCGTTGTTGTAATGAAAGGACGGAAACGAAAATACTGGAAATAACTAAAACACTGAAAAAGATGACACTTCAAGTAGAGTTGACTGGTATAGCTTACTAAGTTACTGCTTGAATGTGGATTTGCACTCAATAAAGTATCTGATGAAAGATCCAGAGCTCTTGAGCGTCCGACTTGGATCAGGGATGATCGAATAAGTGAATCTGTAATCCAAATAAAAACGGAAATAGAAAGTGAACATCAAGTATGTGATGACGATCACTGTTTAATCAATAGATAAATCGTTTAAAAGGTCACGGATTCATCAGTGCCAATAATCAATTGAACTTGTCACTCACATTGTTTTTTGTTTGTAATTTCAATTTGTTACAATACATTTCATACTCTAATTGGCCAGAATAATCAAACCGATGCAAATGACGACTTGTTTCAATGATGGATTGTTTAAATGGAGAATGATGGAATTTTCACGAAATTTCATGAAAATCAATATTCAATCGATTGACATAATGACAGTTGTGGTCAGCTTATTAAGCTTTCCATTGGAAGTTTATATGGTTCTGTGAACATCGAATTCTGCTATCGACAAACCAATATTCTGCGCCGACCCATAGACTCGTCCATTAAAAGATCACGCGTACGAAAAGTTACTTGTAGAATTTTTGTAAAAAAGGCGAAAAAAGGACACGGTGAATTATTTGTAATCAATTTTAAGGAATATTTGTTATCGTTATTAAACATGAGGATTAACTCAGTACTCACGCTTTCGTGAATTGGTTCAAGCTTGCTTTCTGCGCGACCTCTGTTGTCAGCGGCAAATTATCGTCTGACTTGGATTGTCAATTCAATCACAAGCATGTTTCTTCAATATTGATGAATCGCCAATATTTGCCATCACAAACAATTGTAGAAAAAGAAAATTTTAATAATTTGATATATTTATAATATATTCTACTGTTGAGAATTATTAGATTTTTTGTGGCAAATTTAATGAGGTAAAATTAACCAGCGAAAGGATTGAAAAATTAACCATTCGGTAATGATGATCATATTACCATCAAATAAAACTACTAGACTACCTTAATAGTTGCTTATTTTCTTTCATTTAACAATGTAGACAAGTGATTTGCTTACATTGTCAGTCAATATGTTGATTGACTTTTGGGTCAATTTAAAGCACAACAAATGTTAACATTTCACTAAATAAACGGTCCCTTTTCAAATATACACTAAAAATTCATTCTTTCTCTTGCTACCTTATTCCTCGACCTTTTTTTCCATCGCCCAATCATTTAATTCAGGGCAATTATTAAAATGCATCATCAAATTGACCCGAGAAATGCACCAATTCATCATTCTCAACAAGGTCCTCAAGATGCCTCGAGGAAAGCGTTTAGAGGCAAAGTGACTAAACTATTGGACACATTTGGTTTTATCGATCATGATGTGTTCTTTCAACCCAATGTTGTTCGTGGTGGACAAGCTAAAGTCGGTTCTTCGGTATATGTTGAATGTCAATACAGTGATCATCTACCATTCAAATGGAATGCTACTCGTGTTCAAATTTTGTCTGACCAGGAATCGTCTGTAGCTGGTGGTAATAACAACTCACAGCCGGCAGTTTCTTCTTCCTACGTTCCTCAGCCGGTCGTTGGACTTGGTGGTACTCCAATGTCTCATAGTGGTCCATCATCTGGTTCAATACCTTGTGAAGATTTACGACAGGCTGGAGGCAATAACTATTGGCAGTCAGGTTCTGCAGGTTCTAATTCTGCTTCTTCGAATCCTGGGCCAACATTTGCAGGGGCGACGCGAAATCCAGTATTTGTTTCTGAGTATACGCAACAACCTCCTCAGGATAATTCAATTTCAGCTCCAAGTCATCATTTTTCAGGGATTCAGGGTAATCCAGTTCAACAACAAGTATTCTCTGGTGGTAACAATAATTTTGCCTCTGCTCCTGCCGGTAATGGAAATAGTGTAACTTTCACTACAACACCTGGATCAGCATTTTTGTCTACGACTATTCAACCTGCCTTCGATCCTTCTGTCGGTATTAGGCCACCAGGACCATTTTCAGGTCCTGTTGGACCTCTTGGAGGCCCTCCACATTCAGCTTCGAGTGGTAATATTGTTAGTCAGCACGGTCCTGGTGGCGTTGGAGTTCGAGAAAATCGTGCTTCTCGATGGGAACCTCGTGATTCACGTGGCCCAGGTCCTATTCATCGTGATGCCGATGATCGTAGGAGACATGATCGTCGAGATATCAGGCTTGATAGAGAAAGAAAGGATGGCAAAGATGAATTTGGTCGTGATCGACCACCAGAACCCCGAACTTCACGATTCAATGATAGAGATCGCGATCGAGATCGTGAACGTGATCGAGAAAGAGAAAGAGATAGAGAAAGAGAACGAGACAGAGAAAGAGAAAGACAACGTGAAAAAAGTTCTTCTCCTGTTTCGAATACAGGTTCTGTCTCTTCTCGATATGATAGCAAAAGCGACAACCTGCCTAAACATAAATTATTACCTCATCACTTGTCTTCACTCGACATTAGAACTCGTTTTGGAAACAAAATTCACATTCCTTCAGATTTTGAAGCACTAATCACTAATGATGACTTTGAATTGGACTTGAATTGTATACCTAAACCTATTCGATATAAAATTCATGAGGTTAAGAAGACTCGAAAAGAAAGTACTAACAGACAAAAAAGTCTTGAAAGAGAAAGTAACAACAAAGGATGTAAAGATGAGAACAAAGCCAATGAAATTGCTCAAGAAACATCAACAGATAATGAAACAGCAAATTCAGATTCAGGTGAAAACAAAGTTGTCGCTGAAGTTGTTTCCGATGAAAATAATACATCTATTGTAAAAGAAGAAATATCAAATTCAGAAGAACCTGTCAAACAACCGTTGGAAGATAAAAAAATAGAACCAAGTGACACCTCAAGTCGTCTTGACTCAAATGAAATAAAACAACACAATAACTCGACTGGTGATGTCGATTCTGTCAAGTATAAAGGACCAAAACATGGAGTTAAAGTGTTGCTACTGTCGCTACCTGAAATGAATGCAATATATGAAAAAGTTTTTGGATATGATTTCGGACGGCAAACATCTAGTGGTTATTTTTATCCTCTCAACAAACAGATATCCTTTCTCACATTTCGAAATCAAAATGATGGATATTCACTACTCGGTGGCAAGTTTAATGCTCAGATTGATGGTTTTATTGGAGATGAAAAACCCAATTTGATCGCTACTGCTATTCGATCGGTAAAAGAACAAACAGGTATCGATCTTACTCCTTGCTCAAGGTGGATATCTCTCGGTTCTTTTATCTACAATAGAGATGACCCTCTTACTGAAAGATCATCAGTAGAATATTCAACTGTTTTTATGCCTGATATTTGGACACTTCTTGAATCTTCATCGATTGACTCGGAGACATCGACTACAACGACAACATCAATTGCCACTGCTGCTGTTTCTTCCTCTTCTTCTTCATCTGCAACCACGATAACAACACCAACAACAACAGCAACGACAGCAACAACAACTATGACAACAGCGACAACGACTTTGAGTACAGATTCAAAAGAAGACATAAAAGTTCCCAGAGCAGAAGAAATGTCATCGCCTCCTGTTGACGTAAATGACTCCCTGGCTACACATAAGACTGAAAGCGCTTCCATGGATGTCACCAAAGAAGAATTAAACCTTTCTGACCTAGATAAATTGGACGAACTCAAGGTGGTTGAGTTGAAATCTAAACTTGACGCATTAGGAATCAAATACCCACGAACTCTCAAAAAAGCAGAACTATTGTCTCTATTGAAAGAACATCTTTCAGGTCCGGTGAAAAGTGAATGTGAAGCACCTGAAAATGATGTGTCTATGAGCTCTGCAAATGATTCACTAAGTGTTCAAGAAGATGCTAATGTCCCTGCCGACTCATCTACTATTCAAACTGATGTTCCAGCAGTAAGTGAGAATGCTAAAAGAAAGTTGGAAGAAGATGCCCCTGTTTCAGATGAACCTCCCAGTAAAAAAACTGCATCAGAAGTGAATAATAATATCAAGGTAAGTTGTCCATGCAAATGACACTCTTTCGATATACACGATCGAATTCACATGCTAGCATCTTTAAAATGATGGCTGAACTAGAAGAATGTCAATTAATCGATTACTTCTAACCTCTTGTTAGTACCAACAAAAAAACTCTTTCACCGTCGATCTGATATTACGAGGGAAAGTTTTTGGTGTTTTTTGTTGTTCGGTTCATTTTACCTCATGCATCCGTTGACTTGTTTGTTAAATTGACATCTAAAACTTTGTCTTTTTCTTCCTCATTTCCTCTCTCTTTCCCTTTCCTCTTTTTTTATGCAGGTTGAAGTTCAAAGCGTGAAAGAAAAAACGATCGATGTAACTGGTGACTTTTCATTCAGCTTGTTAACCCTGCATCAAGCACTTTATCACCACAAACATGATCACTTTGAATTGTCCATTTGTGCTGAAATCATTCGCGAATCATTAATCAGATCATTTGGCTACTTCATAGCCAGTACCTTGATGGAAAATTCAAGTAATCTTTCCAACAGTTCGACTGAATCGCCTTCTAATCGAAAAACACGCGCACCCAATTATGTTCAACTTGTCTTTTCATATTTCGACGAAAAACACACCGGTAGTATCAACAGTGACGATTTACTGGTTCTCTTGTTCCACTGTGGATATCAAATATCCAAAAAATCATGGCTTTCATTGACAAATAATTGTGACAAGATACAGTACAAAAATTTAAACCCTCCTAATGCCATATTAAAACCTGTGGTCAATGTGTCACCACTTGTTGAGTCATCTACGTCTTCATCTTTATCATCATGTCCATCAAATATCATCAAGGATGGAGTTATTTATGATCTTGACAATTTGATCAAACAAGGAGATAGATTTGCCAAAGCTAAAGTTGACTTAGATGAAGTGAAAGAAAAATTGGAAGAACGTGAAAAACAACTAAATGAATTTGAAACTCGACAAAAAAAGATGACTTCAGCTATCGAAAAGCAAAATGATGAGATATGTGCCTTGAAGAGAGAAAAAGAATCTCTTAGAACTAAGGTATGTTTAATTCTATTTTTACCATGCACATGTATTTTAGACTATCAATATATTCATATATGTTCTCGTTGAATTACATAATACCACTTAGCACTTGACTAATATTTATTTAATGTACGGAATTTTTATTTTATCAATTTTCAAATCATTTTCCTTTATCTTTCATACAGAATGAAGAATTAAAAAAATTCATCAACTCAATTAAAGATTCATTCAAGAAGCACGAAGAAATATTACAATGAATTGTCTTTTCATTCGACCTTCCAACTTGGAGCTACCACATATCCCTCCACTGTGTATGGGGCATTATCAAGTGAACCTGTGGACACAATCGATTTGTCAGGTCGAAGATGTCTCCCTTGCTGCCATGGAAGTTCGTTGCACAAACTGACCAGTGGTTTGATTGTCTTGCTTTTTTCATTCTTCGAAAAGACCAATATACTTTCAGCCGATCGCACTGAATCAGTCGAAAGGGTAATTGCTTTACTTCAATCAGTTATTCTGATCAATAATTTTTCAGCAGCTAACAAAGCCTTATCCATGGTTGAAAATGAAAGGATCTTCTCAGCTGAGTTTGTCTATCAACTGACAACGTGAGAGACCTCATAAGGTGACCTGTTTACACACTCAAAACATACACATACAATCTCAATCTATGTTTCACTCTTCCTTTCTCATCCTCTCTCTCTCTGCACTCAAATGCATTTTCACCTTTCATAAACAGATGGATGACAGGTAATAAAGTTCAAATTAAGTAACTTGAGTTTTCATTTGTTCACCACCTTAATACACATGGACAGCAAAATAAGGAGTAAATTCACAACTTATATCAAAGTTGTTGTGATTTATATTAAAAGTCCACCATGTCCACCAAGTGACCAAAAGGAGAATAAGGTAAAGAATAAACTCAACCAAAGTAAGTTGTGAGATGAGTGTAACCCAAGAAAGTATGTTGTGAGTTTATTCATTGATAGTCTAAACTTTGGCAAAGAATCCATCGCTTTGGTAAGCATCAATTTTAATTTGACCTTCACGAGGTCCAAGAGGAGATAGACACACAGGTTAATTCGATAAAAGGACAAGAAGAAGAAGAAATAGGAGGAGGACAAATCAATTGCTGAGGTTTTTCAGGCAAATGTAGTGGATATAATAATTGTAGAGGATGATAAAAAAGTTCTAGAATAAACCATTGACAATGAACCGAATATATGTATGTCTTTGTATAATCGATAATATTGAAAGCATGAATTAAAATAAAATATTATTATAATCGCATTGAGGTGCCTCTTGTCTTTATTTGTGTACAAATTGTCGTGAGTTCACATGAACTGTTTATCCAGTAGAGTAAGACATTCCATACAAAAGTTCTAATGTCAGATTACTAATTCGTTCTTGTCGAATTCATTAGAATAGTCCATGTGGATGAATTCAAATTAATTGTATAGTCCAAGTACCAATAATGACTGAGTGTGAAAGAATTCTTTCAGTCCACTTTAAAATTCCTTAAATCCACTCATCCTAGGAATGACAAATTACATTCTTTTTCAATTAATAGAATCCTGGCGAATTTAAACTCTCTCTCTCTTTCTATTGGTGAATAAGCTTTAATTAAACATCAATGGTACGACAGGATGTCTCAAGTGAGATGATTAAAGAATTTCCGATTATTCATATAAAGTAATAGTGACTATGTACAATATATAAATAAAAATTGCATAACACAAAAAAAGTTACACAGTGGTTGTTAGACAGACAACATATGAACATTTAATAAACACTCAAACGATTAAGTGTGTGGAAATAGATCACAACGGAATTTGATCAATGGAAAAACTTGGCAGATCAAGTTAATTGCTGAATTTTCAAACAACATTATTTGGACAAAAGGTGTAATGTTTCAAATTAGCTGACTGATAGAGAAATTTTATTCAATTGAACAATTTTTCATGACAAAGTGACATTTTTTCACTTGTACAACTGTCAATGTTATATCAAATTGATGGAAATAATAGACATAAACATCATTCACTTTTCGTAAACAAATTGTCCTTTGTAATCTTGTGAAATTGCTTTACCAATAGAATCAGCATACAATTCAAGTCTTTGTGTCATTCGAAATCCCCAATGATCTTTAGTTTGTCGACAAGTATTAAGATCAATTTCACTGATAAGTAAACCATCTTTAGTTCTTGACAGTCCAGGTGTTCTAGAACCATCAGGACTAGCAATATATGATGATCCATAAAAATGACCAAATGATTTATGAGCTGGTTTACCATCACCTGATGTAAATTCATTAGGAAATGTTTCACATCCCACTCGATTGATTGCAACAGTAAAATATGAATTAGCTATTGCAGCATTTCGTGCTTCAATCGGCCAAAGTGGTTCACTTAAAGTACCAACAGTTGCTGATGGATTGAATACAATTTCAGCACCATTTATTCCATACATTAACCAATTTAATGGATGATGTCGTCCATAACATATATTAATTGCAATTTTACCATATGATGTAACAAATACTGGATGACCAATTGTTGATTCCATGTAATATGTTGATTCATTAAAATCACCAACTCTTGGTATATGATTTTTACGTGAAATACCTAAAATGTTACCATTATTAGATATAACAACTGATGTATTCCATATTGTATCACCATGTAATTCATCTCTTTCTAATATTGGTGATATAATTACCATGTTATATTTAATTGCCCATAATTTAGTTATCAATGCAGTTGGTCCAGTCCAAGCATTTTCAGCAAATTCAATCCATGGATATTTTTCACGAGTACAAAATGCAAATGGCATTGTCCATGCTTCTTGAAAACATATTATATTAACACCTGAATATGATGCTGATTGAACAATTTTTTCAATTTTATCATAAATTGCTTTTCGTTGTTTTTCAATTGGTTCTGTTGTTGATATTGCAATTGAATTTTGTATACAAGCTATTCGAATTCTTCGTGGACTTCTTGATTGTTCTATCGGACAATCAAATGAATATCCTTTAATTTGAAAATCATGCTGTGTAGCCATGTCAATACTTTGCTGGGATAATGGTAATTCTCTGTGTAATTGATATAAGAACAAACAGTTAGTCATGATGATCATGGATAAATTGTTGTATTGATTAATTTACTTACTTTGGAACTTTTCCATACAGAACTGACATAACATTTTCAAGTTTACCTGGTGGAATATGTTCAGTTAGAATATCTTCGATACTTTCAAATTGAGACATTTTGTTAACTGGTTAAATGATTGTCAAATGGTTGTCAAATGGTTGTCAAATGGTTGCTTTATCATCAAGTGAAATACCCCCACGATGTTGTATCAATACTGTATACTGTAGGTCAACTGAGGTAAATGATGGTCACGTCATCTAGTGATTTGACCTCACTTTGATTACATTTTGTAAAACACATGGACACACAAACACATGTTATCAATAAATTGTTTACTCAACATTTTTACATTTATTTAATGAAATAGTTTTTGTTTGCAAAAAGAAAGATATATCGATACTCGATTGACCAAGTCACTCATGGAATAACATGACATGTATTGTATCGAGTGTTAGAGAAAAATAATATCAATGTTTTTTTTTGAGTCAATTGAAGATGATGATCAAATGGTCCAATCAAAGATGATTTAGGTCTACAACTATATCAGCATTTACGTTGATGGTATACACTTGATTGTGTACTAATCCAGCTTGTCGTGAAAATTCATTGATTGCAGTAACTTCTTGTTCGTCAATTGGTTTACATAAATCCAAATTGTCAAGTGCATCAGATGATTTTTTTAAAGAAGTAAATTTTAATGATTTTTTTAACTTCTTCAATTTTATCAACAAAATTTTTTTCATTAGCAATTAGAATTTTTTTATATTTAGCTTCTTTTTCTTTAGCTTCTGAAGGTTCATATAAACTCGGTCCAGAATTAAGTGCAGATACATCTATTAATTTTTCTTGTAATTTATACAATGTTCGATCCCATGCATTTATATTTTGATTTGAATTTATAACACCATCAGGTGTTCCTTGATTATTTTCAGATAAATATCCTGGTTGATTAAATGAACCATATCCAACAGACGATGAATTATTTGGTGGATAAGGTTCATTGGTAGTTAAATCATTACAATAATAATCAACATTACTTGTAGGATCTTGTAACAGACGATCTGCTTCATTATTATCATTTTTGTTAACACCAAGACATGAACATATACAACCCATTGTTGTTGTTTAAACCCGTTGGTCAAATAGGGTTAAATTGATGATATTAAGTTGAACTGTACAAATTAAAATATGGTAGGTGGTTGAGTTGTCACGATATCTTTGTATGATGTATTAGTCAGATGAGTTAGTGAGAGAGAGAGAAAGAAAAAAAAAGAGGAGAGTTAAACACACAATGGTTCAATGCTGTATTTGTGTTGTATATATGTTTTTCAATTGGGTACGGTTCAAGGGACCACATGTTAACTGCACAAATTTTCTTGGTACTGGTAGTCTCTTGAGATTTAGGGCGGAGATCAGCGCAAGTTCACATGACAAGAAAGTCAGACGAAAAACGAAATAGCTTATTGCTTGTTCAACAGCTTACACTCTTCAGTATACACGTGTGTGTGTGACTAACCAACAGTACAGATGTATCAACCTCTTCAAAGTATAAAAAGTAATTTTACTTTCTTTTAATTCATTTATTTCTACCTACAAGTGTCTACTACATAAAATATTACAATATGTACAATCAATGATATTTAGTTTAATTTGATTTTGAATGTATTGAACTCTAAATTCTTCATCTTCTTTACCATCTTTACAATCAAACCTATCTTAATGTTTCATTTTGCTGAAAAAACCAATTGTAATTTAAGTAAAGTTTATAGTAAATTATCAAGAATTTGTCCAAATAAGAAAAAGAAAAAAATGGAATTATTATCAACAACTACTACAGCAACACCAACTTCTCATCATGTGCCATCGATTAATTTGTCAACTAAAGCACTTCGTGACAAAAGTCGTAATCAAAGACGTTCCTTGTATCCAATATATTCAAGTATGTCATTAAATTCTGATGTTATTGATTCATTTAATTTCATCATGATTGACCATACATTATGTGATACAAATAATTTCACATACAACAACAACAACAACAATATCAATAATTCACACGGTAAATATGATTCAACTTACAGTCAAACATTATATCTTAAAAAGATAAATGATTTATGGAATCAAATATATCCTGATTTACCTGATGCAAAATGTTTAAATAATTCATTCAATCAACAGTGTAAATCAACATCAACATTATCATCATCTACATCTTTAAACGAGTCGTCTGTTATTTCATCATCTTCAATTTCAACTGATAATGGTAAAGATGTAAATTGTAATGAAACTACTGTAAAATGTAATAAATCAATTCTTAAAGTTACTGGTACAAAGAAGAAACTTATCAACAATAATAATACTGGTAATTTTGATACTGATTTAAATACATCAAATGATAAACGATTGGTTAATTTTGTCCTTGATTTAGTAACAATTTATACATTTGAAGATGATGAAGATTCACGAGCTTGTCGACGAGGACATTGGAAATTAGATGCTGATCGTTTTCAAGATAGAATTGACAATATTGAGATCATACTTAAACCTATTTTAACTGAAACACACCGGAAGGATGTTTGGTCCAAATACCACGAAAATTCTGAGTAAACCAAAGTTAATTTTATAATTATAAGTAGGTTGAAATACTTTTCTTTCCGCTTATTTTTTTGCTTTTTCTTCTTGAGTGACAATTAATTTATTTCACTCATTGCCTAAACTTATATCATTTTGGACAAATTGTAATTAAATATCAATACATATACAAGTGCATTTAATCACATTGATGATGTGTAGTCAACAACAACAACAACAACAAATTCAACATCAGGGTACATCAATGGTATATCAATGTGAAACACTTTGTACATTAACATCATCAAATGAAAAAGAAGTTAAATTTAGATTTAATACAATCAAATAAACTTTTAATTTTGTCTTCTTTTTTCTTCATTCAAATGATGAATAATATTTTTAGATGAAACAAATAAACATTCATCATTCATTATGATAATTGATCACGAATGGTGTTATATGGTCATTGTATCATGTGTATAAAGATGATAGTAGTTTACTTGTATGAATGAATTTTCTCTTAAATCCACGTGAAGATGAAAAATTTGTCAAAGTTGACCTTGTAAATGATTCAACTGAAGTTATCTGTGTGGTCTTGGTTAAGTTAGTCACTGTTGTGATATAATGATGGTAATTTAACTTACAATTTGACCATGGCCAATGATCAATTGACCGCACTGCGGGTAACACTTAAATCCTTGACAGTTGAATCATCAGTTTCATCGATATTCAACTGTATTCTTCTGTAAACTGACGATTGTGTATAAGTATTATTTCATCTGTTCTAAAAATAGAAAGTACAAAAAAAATATTCAACTCACATTGACACAGTACCAGTGAAAGACAAAAATTTGGGCCACAATGGGAAACGCCCAAAATGAGAGGAGAACATTTTGCCCCACCCTGAGAAAAAGAAAGTTCACTTTGTCGCATTTTTGGTTCATAATATTTTTCCCTCTGTTCTTTTCATATCTCTCCAAGCATTCACATGACACGGTCAACATTGATAGACTTTTCCTGTGACCTCATCTTCATCTCTTCATGTCTTTCTCTCTTTCTCTCTTTCTCTCTTTCTCTCTTTCTCTCCCCCTGACTGTGAGAATCATTGGTTTGCCGCATCATCAAACATCCTCATCCACAGAGTCACTATGTCTGCATTCCATTCTAGTGGTTGAAAACGTTAGTTGTTGTATCTTTCAACTCAAATATACACTTGGCTTGTATACATCTTGTAGAAAAAGTTTCACTCATAGTAACATTTATTTTCTTTCATTCCAAATCCAGTTGTCGGCCAGTTTTATCCTCTTTCTCTCTTTCTCTCTTTCTCTCTCTCTCTCTCTCTCTCTCTCTTTCTCACTCTGGTCTTTCCATTTTTGACTTCCTGCTTCAGGTCAAGTCGATCATTCACTTATTCACTTACTCATAAATTCACTTATACACATTGACTAACTTACTTACTTTCTTACTTACTCACAAGTTAAGTGAAAAACATCAATTCAATGTGTCTTGCACAGTTACATGTAATCATAATTTACTTTTCCTTAAATTAGTTTAATTTTTTCTTTTCAATCATTTCTTTAACTATTTTATTTTTCCTTTCACTAACATCATGTATGTGTTTGTGTATCCTTAATCAGTTTTTAAATAATGAAAAAATGTAATCGTTAAACACACTAATCACACACCTTTTTCTCTTTTTCTCCTTGAAATTGTTTTAAATCACTTCAACTGGTTCAACAACAATGATACAAAATATTGAAACAATCAACAACATCCTTTTAAACAATTGATGACAGTTATTTCATTCATTGATCTTGAATGAAATTATTTTTATTTGAGTAAATAAACGGAAAAAAATGTTATCAAGTTCTTTTACCTTGGTTGTCATTTACCTGATGAAATGAAATATCATTTAACCACAACAACAACAACAACAACATTACTAATGAAGTTATTTGTTTATGTGTAAGGAAAAGTTTTACTTTTGTAATATGAATAAACTACTTTGTTCATCTATACATTCAGTTGGTATTTGACCGAGTAGTGTTAATTATTATCATCACTAGTAACAAACTACAAACTAGGATAACAAAATGTACCAGTCATCAAATGTCTGTCGACAAGGATGATGATGATGATGACTTTTTCCAAGTAATTTTTCCACTTGATTCATTTTGTGGTTGTTCGTGGTGGGTTATTACACTGACTAATAGAAATATCATCAAGTAAAAATAAAAATAAAAAAAAGTACAGACTCAGGAAATCACTTTATATCACATTCGTAATTATCTGCATTTATCAACTTTCATCCAAACAGGGTAATTCAATATGATGAACATGTTTAACCTTTGTTTTGTACTTTGATCTGACAATGAGAAAATATTTTTTCACTTTTATCTTGTCTTCAACATTATAAATTTCATCACACATACATTGATATATGTTAAATCTTCTTAGTCATTCACTGATGATGATAACAACGACATATTTAATTGTATCCACATGTGTGTACAATGTTAATTATCATTACAATGTACAAGGTTTCATTTTAATTAACAAGTGATATCAACTTGATTCAACTTTCTTCGCGTGTCGTACAATATCATCAGTTAATTGTTGCTCATTTTGTCCTTATTTTAAATAGATATAAATATATCACTAATACAATTAACATTAGTTTACTAATATTCAATTAATTAATTAAATAACAACAAGAAAACAACATGTTTAACACTTAAATTAAGTTAATTTTAAATTGTTAAGTTAAAATTAAACTATTTTTTGTTTAATACAATCAAATGAAATACATTCTTATCAATGATTCTTTTAATGTTTGTATGATAATTGAATGTTCATCAGTTTAATTTGATATTTAAGTGTAATGAACTCAATTGAATTTTTTCGTTCCTTTGATTGATGAGATGTAATATTTGTATGTGAATTAAGGTAAATAATAATAAGAACAATTTAATTATTCACCTGAAGGAAGAAGAAGAAATTTTATCCTACATCAATCAATTTAAAGGTACAATTTGTTCATGTGAAAAAATTATTTAACACTCAATGTTTGTGTGTAATTTTTGTCAATAATTTACATTTGATTTATATTTATATATATTTTACTTTTTTTCCTTTTCACATGAAATTGCTAAAAGTCATTTTACAATGAAATACGTACAATTTGGGTGTGTTATACATATTGTGTGAGTTAAAGTTGATCAGTTAGTCAGTTGATTCATTAGTCAATCAAGATGATGGTCAATTGATCGATTGGGAAAATTTTTTTTTCCTTTCCTTTCATGTGAATGAAATAATTTCATCAGTTGATCATGTATGACATCATTTTTTACTTTGGTCATTGACTTTGACTACTTTTGACAATGACTCATTGTTGTCTGATCAATGTTGATTGTTGTTGATTGTCGTGTCGATTGATAATTAATTTGTACCAGATATCAACTTACAATTGAAATAACAACCTCTTTGGGTGTCCATGCAATCATTTACACTTGGATTAATCATTAGAAATGAAATAATCATTCAACAACAAGTATACTTAAACAGTTTTAAAGTAAAAGAAAGAATTTACTATCATTTTGAATTTACTTCAACTTACTGGAAATTTAATTGAAAAAATTTTTCCTTTTTCAAATGAAAATTCTTCTTTCATCAAATTTAAACCTCTTGGATGAATCTATTATTATTATTGTTGTTGTTGTTGATATCATGAAGATACAAATTAACCTACTTACGTCATTTACATGTTACATTGAGTAATAATTTTCATCTATTACATTGAACTTTTATAACTTTTTGTAAGTTAACAAATTTTTAGGATAAAAAAAGTGACATTTTCATATTTATCAAAAAGATGATCTTGTTACATCATCATCATCATCATCATCATCTGTTGTTGTGATGAATATTTTTAAACATTAAAGTTATAATAGAACTTTCTTCATCAAGTTAAATCATTGTTTGTCATTGAACAAATTAGTTTAAGAAATGTTTGACAACAATTTTATTTACATTATTAAAGTGTGTTTATTTTGTTTGTATGTAAATATCGATGTTTAAAAATAATACACAAGTAATAAATGTACGAAAGAATTATTTGAAATAAAGAGTAAACCTTTGGAAAAGATTACTTTTAACTCATGAGTTGTTTTTATTTTGTCAAAGTGTTCAAGTTAAAAATAAATATTAATCATCAATTGATGGATAATGTAAAACAAACAACACGGATTGTTAAGTAATGTAGAAACAGGAAAACTTGTTAACATTTAAACCAATTGAAAATCGTCATTCGTGTGATCTTCAGGTATCATCATCATCATCTTGTTCATCTTGTTCATCTTGTTCATCTTGTTCATCTTGTTCATCTTGTTCATCTTGTTCATCTTGTTCATCTTGTTCATCTTGTTCATATGCAATAGGAAGAATCCAAAGTTAACATGGTACCAAGTAAAGTAATTTACCTGAACAACAAGTATACTTGAACAATCGTCATGTCAAGTTTACGATAAAAAGTTAACAAACAACATTAAAATGGGGAAAAATACTTGTAAACTTGTGTCAAGACATTCCACAGGGTATTTGAATGAAGCAATAGATGAAAGCAAATAAAGTATAAACTTTTGTGTAGCCAAAAAACAAGTTTTATTTTATTATTCCGACAAGATGATGTGATGAAAAGATAGTGAAAGTGATGAATAAGAAAAGGGGAAAAAAAGTTTCTAAAAGAAAATACAAAAGAAAACTTATTCAACTTGTATTGTATTGAATTGTATTCTATTGTAATTTCAATTTGGCAAATTCAATAGCAACTTCAATTGCTTTGTCAATAGCGGAAACATTAGAACCAGATCCTTGAGCTAAATCAGCTTTTCCACCACCTTTTCCAGCAATAATTGTATTAACTTGATTTACCCATTCATTAGCTTTAAGTCCACATTCAATTGATTTACTTGGTACAGCTGCAAGTGCAATTATTCTTTTATCATCAGCTGAAATTAAAAGTACTGGAGTATTTGGTAATTCTTTCGGTTTTTGTAATTTTTTCAACACATTGGTTATAAATTTGTTATCTGAACCAGCATTAATTCTTTCAACAATATATGTTGATTGTAAATGTGATGCTTTTAACTTATCAACTAATGAATCAACAGCAGCTAATTCAGCATTTTTTTCTAAATCAATTAAATCTTTCTTCAAAGATGTAAGTTTCTTTTTAAGTTCATCTTTTTTACCATATGAAATAGATGATTGAACAAGTTCATCAGTAATTTCAGATATTTCTTTCGATAATTTTTTAACATTATCAATTGTTGCCTTTGGAACGATAGAACATAATTCATTGACATGTTGATTAAAGTAAAGTGCTTTTTGTAAAGCTCGAGATGCTTCAGGACCAGTAATTGCGATAACTCGACGGACACCTTTAGCAATAGCTTCAACTGATGATATAACAAAATCACCAATATGACTTGATCGTTTTAAATGCGTTCCACCACATAATTCAACTGAAGTTTCTAATGCAGCATTACCAGTTGGATTAGCTAAAAGATCTTCAATTGGTACACCAATTGATACAACAGTAACTGGATCAGGATAAGTTTCACCAAATACAGCTCGTAATCCATTGATAGATTTAGCTTCGGATAATTTAGTATCTTTAGAATAAACAATCAAATCACGTGTTATAAGATCACGAGCAGCTTCTTCAGTTTGATTAACTTCATTTACATCAAGTGCTTTTTCACTTGCAAAGTCAAATCGTAATTTATCTGGAGCAACTAAACTACCACGTTGATCAGCTTCAGTTTTAAGAACTTTTCTTAATGCATAGTTGAGAATATGTGTACCTGTATGATTGTTCATGGCTAATTTTCTATGTTGTTCATCGATTTGCATTTTAAATATATCGCCAACTTTAATTGAACCAGTTGCAAGTAAACCTACATGAACAACATAACCACCTTGACAGCGAACATCACGTACTTCAAATTCACCGTGAACATCACCACTTGATTCCATGGTTAGAAAACCAATGTCAGCTACTTGACCACCAGCTTCAGCATAAAAGTTAGTTCGATCGAATATTAATCCATATTCAGTAGAACCATCAGTTGCTTCTTGAACAAATGATCCATCTTTTCTTATTGCTAAAAGAGTACCAGTAATTGAATCAAATGAGTATGATGTATTTCCATCAGATGAATCTGCTGCAGAGTATATATATTTGGGTGAATCATCAGTTGGTTGTATTTTAAGTTCACTCTTCAATTGATCAGTCGCATGAACATCAAGTAGCGAACCTGAACCTTTGGCATTTGTTTTTCCTTGTGATAGAAGTTGAGCTGCTGCTTTAGCTGATTCATAACCAACCATATCAATGGTAAATCCTCGTTCTTCAGCCATCAAATAAGTAAGATCGACAGGAAAACCATAAGTATCGTAAAGTCTCCATGCCACGTCACCTGGTAAAACAGTTGACCCTTTCAATTTTTCAATTGACCGTTCGAACAATTGTTGACCTCGAGTAAGTGTTTTAAGAAATTGGGTCTCTTCATTGTTGATTATGTCAATGATGGATTTAGGATCTTTGAGTACTTCGGGAAAAGTGTCACCTAAAATCTCTACAACAACAGGAATCAATTGGGCAAATTGTCCAGGTTTTGCATTAAGCTTTTCTTTGGCATATCGAACAGCACGACGAAGAATTCTACGAAGAACATATCCACGACCTACGTTATCAGGTCGACCACCATCAGCTAATGCAATTGTCAAAGTTCTTGCATGATCAGCGACAACTCGATAAGCCATGTCAATTTTATTGACGTCTTCTTGACCAACTTTACCTGAGTAAACAGGTGCTCCAGTTAATTGAGTTATCTTTTCAAATATTGGTGTGAATATGTCAGTATCGTAATTAGATCGTTTATCTTGAACAACTGATACTAATCTTTCAAATCCCATACCAGTGTCAACATGCTGCTTGGGTAATTTTCTTAATGTTGAATCAGCTTCTCGATTAAATTGTATGAAAACCAAATTCCATATTTCTAAAACATCCGGATCATCCATATTAACAAGTTTTGCAGCATTTCTACCACCAATTCGATCGTAATGAATTTCACTGCATGGACCACATGGACCTGTTTCTCCCATTTCCCAAAAATTATCTGCCATTGAACCAGGAATCACATGATCAGCTGGTACACCCACTTGTTGAATCCAAATGTCTTTACATTCATCATCTGCTTCAAGACCGGCATCTTTATTACCACCAAAGTATGTAACATATAGACGATCTGCAGGTAATTTATATACTTGAGTGAGTAAATCCCATGACCACTGACATATTTCTTTCTTGAAAAAATCACCAAATGACCAATTACCAAGCATTTCAAAAAATGTATGATGATACACATCTTTACCAACATCATCGAGATCATTGTGTTTTCCACCAGCTCGGATACATTTTTGAGTATTAACTGCTCTTTTAAGACTTGCAAGGTCAGAATTTGGATCAACCATACCAAGAAATATTGGTTTGAATTGATTCATACCGGCATTGGCAAATAATAGAGTAGGATCATCAACCGGTACAACCGGTGAAGAATGAACATACTTGTGATCATGTTGTTGGCTGAAAAACTCGATGAATTTCTTCCTGACATCTTTAGCTTCTAGAAATGGAATATTTGGTGAATTTGCCATGGTGTGGTAAATTAGTGATGAAATTAAATTCAATTGAATGTGAAAGGGTAAAGAAAGAGAGAGAAAGATAAATCTGAAACGAGGTGAGATGATGTGTCGTGTCGAGAACGTAGCGCCTCTAGCGGTAAAAAGTTGAACCTCTCATGCTTTGATTCACCACGTGCAACATTGAGATGAACATCAGCACTGAGAGCATTAGATGAAGATGAACCATCTGCTTTTTATCTTCTCTTAAAAAATAGTAAGGCAGATTGGTTCAAAAAGGACAACTTATGTGGTAATGATTATTTTATATATCAATCGATTGAAATGAGTAAATGTGAGGCAAAAACTGTATTTCGCCACTGCAAACATTTGAGTTGGTGGTTGTTCAGTTTCTTGCAAAAATTATCAATTATAAATTACCAGTACTAATAATACTAGTATGCGATTTCTTATTTCATAATCTCAACAAGGCAAGAAGCTCTGTTCATGTTGCAATTCGCACTTTTCACTCGTCGACGAAACAACAAACAATATGTGAACCATCAGTTTGAAGTTCGTTTGTTCATTCAAATTCATGGCTGATATGCGAGTTTTTATACCTTAGATTGGTGATTCTACTGTTAAGAGGAATGGTAAATGGGTAAGTGAGGGTGATGAATTTTCAAAAGATGCCGTTGAGAGCATGATGAATCTGTTTGTAAGTTTGTTTGGCAATGGAACAAGTTTTATCAAAGAAAACACCACTAAAGGATGTTTTGCCCAACTTGAAGCAAATGTAAGTGACACTATCACAACGAGATCATCATACATCGAACACGACGTTCCAGTTCCTAGCGCTACATTATATCTTAAGATTGGTACTGGTTACGACTATTGAGCGCTCAAGACGAAGGAAAGGAATGAATCAAATGTATTCAACAATCTTCAATACATCTCTGCCGAAGTGTACGTGTTGACACAAGTTGTTGTGTTCTGTCTGGTTCTTTTAGTCATCGGTGAAGTCGCCATCGTCTATCATCACCTTCAACAAGTAAACAAGAAGCGTAACAAGAAGTCGTTCATCAAGTGCTGCTGGATTTGTATTTCCAAGACATTGAGAGGTACAACTGGACACTTTCGACTGATTCAGTGTATTCTGTCTATTCTCATCTTCTACCTCCTCTTAGCCTTTGTCTGCGTTAACAAAACTAACGAGTTTATCGCTCCATCGCCAGACGTTCTGGATACATTCGACAAAGTGATCAAGAGTGAAAACACTCTTTCGTTTTTTAGCTTTGGTGCGAAAGACACAAAGAACTCGCTCAAAGGACAAACATTGGAGATATTTCTCTCCAGGCAGAAAAAGTGCAAAGCTGACGAAGCATGTGAAAAAAGAGTGTTCGTTAAAGAACCCTTGAAAAAAATGCGAAAAATTTCAGAGATTAACACGTCGCAAAGTCGTGTGTCGTGCTTTGGTTTTCCATTCCCAATTGACGAATGGTTTTGCATTATTCAACCAGAAGAAAATCAATTCAAATTCATGGTGGTGCCTGAAAATATATTTAAAACACATGGTTATCCTTTGTCTAAACATTACACTGACCAAACAAAGCACAAATCTTTTGTCAAAAGAATTCGTCGATTAGCCGAAGGCAGCTTATCAGATCCAGCACTCAAGCATTCTTTCGGTCCAATTTCTAAAGTTATTTAAACCTTTTATTTGTCACACACACAAGAAAAAAGCCTTTTGCAGGGAAACAAGATACGATCCTGAATTCGATCATGTTGATGACGTGCAATTGAATAACTTCAAATGGTTCAACAGGTTTCTCCTGTGTTTGCTGGATGTTTCATTCAACGTACTTATCCTTGAAATCATCATTGACAAGTCCAATTTGAAGAACAAGCAACAGAAGAGCCGACGATCACGTCTTGGTTTACCTCCTCAACCAAAGAGGAGACAACTGATAAAGGATGACTGTTCAGAACTCGTCTACATGCCGCCCATCAGGTCACACATTCACGTTCGATGAAAATTGAACTGTGGAGTCTGATTCACTCAAGAATCACAAGTTGCACTGAAAAATTCTAAAGTTAAATTCATCTTAACATTTTGTAAAAGTGAAACTTTTCAATTTCGATTAGTTAATATTTTCTCCATGAATATGAATAGACTCAGAGGATATAATAGTTTTCTATCGAATCAATTCTTTCTGCTGTCAATTTGACCATTTGTTCTAATGAAATTTCATCCTAGCTCTTGACTAATGCTGGAGCACCAGCCTTCCATGCGATAATGACTAATGCTTTGCAATCAATTCAATAAAGTTGAAATATTTTGTATTTTGTCCATTCATGTGGGTGAAACCTCAAATTTTAGTCGCGCAATCTCTTCCTTAAAGATTGTTTAACATCATCAAATGACCCGAAAGTGCAAAAAAGAACTTTATTGTGACAAATGAGAAGGGATAGAGAGCATGAATGTCATGTTCTTTCCTTAATAATCAATTAACTTGTAAATTCAAACCAACAGACATGCGAATTGAGTGTGAGAGAGGATAAAAGTAAACGACGATGAGAAACGAACAAAAAAAAAGAAATTGAAAAGTTATTGCGCAAATCGGTCAAAGTAGGTATGTCAATTGCTAATGTATAATTTTTTGTTTAAAAAAATGATTCCTTTGGTTTTGTAATCTATCGAATATGTAAAAAGACTTGGTCAAAATACTCATTTTCGAGATAAAGGTGTTTTGCTTGATGAATTGATTGAAGAACGACTTGAGCTTCTCAAAGTGACTTGACCTGATGAAGTTGTCAATGTTGGTGACTGTTGTTTGCACTTATCTGGACGGACAAAGATGCCAAATTTGTTCTTACAAGTAAAATACGAGACACCATTAACAGAGCCATCATTTTTACCAGTTGGTGAATCAAGTTCTATACCAATCCATTGACCTGGTTGAAAATGAGTTGTGCCAATGAATTTAACGATTCCATTTTTACCATCGGGTAAAACTTTAACAGATGAATCAAGAGTTAACCAATCTGGAACATCTGTATAACTGAGAGCATTAGATGAAGATGAACCATCTGCTGATAAACAGTGTGAACTAACAGATTCACTATCATCCAAAGAATGAACATTTGATGATCCATTTTTATTTGATTGATCATCTTCAAAAACTGGTGTAGAAGGAGCTAATAGTTGTGATCCATATCCAGATGAAAGGACAGAAGGTGTCATCGAAGGTTTAGTATTATCTCGTACAGTAGAAAGTGTATTAGATTGTATGCTTGAAGCACATTTGGAAGTTTCATCACCATTAGAAGACAATCGCGTTTGATCAACCAATTCATTAACATCATCATTATCATTTTCTATCACAGTTTTCATTGGTTTAATAGAATTTTTTCCTGGATGAGGACTCATGGAGGACATGGGAGCTGTTCAAGCAAAACAAGTTAAACAATTAGAACAAATAATCATAACAATAATAAATAAAACAAATGAAAATGAACACAACAAATATAAATAAACATAAATGAAAAGAATTAATAATTATAACAATAAGCAAAGTAATGTTGATAGAAGTTGATCAGTCAATAACATACATTTAGTGGAAGGAGAAGTCAATTGTCGTAATGAAATTGCGATAGAAGAAAGTGGTAGATAATTTGGTCGTTCTTTTTCATCAACAAACAAGTAACAATTAAGCGAATAAAGTTCAATGAGCGATAGGAAAAAGATTAAAGAGCGTTAGTATTGTTATTGTTGTCACAACATTGTTGAGGGTATGATACAACAACAAATATAGATGAAAGTTCTTACCAGATGACCTGTGTTCAGGTACAGATGATCGATCTACCGGAGGAGTCAAATTGGAAGAACTCACTGAAGTACTGGTGCCAATAAGTAAATTACTTGCTTTAGCTAACAATGATCCAATATCAAAACTAGAACCATATTCAGTTCGATAATCAAGTCGATTCATACTACCATTAGAACCACTGTTCATACCAAAATTAGGTACAGATAATGTTTTCTTGATAAAAGCATCAGTAACACTAGAACCAGATGTAACATTGGCAGGTGATGTAACATATTTAGTAGCTAAAAGTTCTTTAACTGCAACTTGTTGTCGTAATTTATCTAATGCAAGAATACCTTCAACAGCTGAAACACCTTTGGTATATTTTTCAATGTAAGATTCACCATCAAAAGTAGCATTTTCAACACCTGATGCAGCAAGTGTTGCAAGTGATTCAGGATCTTCAATATATTCGGATTCTTTGGGAATTGATGAAACTATTTCATAAGTAACACCTGTTGATGAAAGTATATCAGTACGTGAAATTCTTTTCTTAATACGATCAGTAAATGATTGTCTTTTGTAAACATTAATAGATATTCTTTTTCTCAATATAACATCCATAACAGCTGGATGTGATAATCGAACTGAAACTCGTACAATTAAACTAATTCGTTCATCTGGTGAAGATATTCGATTGAGTGCAGGTGAATCATGAATCGATGAATCCCAAAGAGCAGTTACAGCAACATTTGATGAATCATGTCGAATTATTGGTAAACTGAAGAATGATGCATTATGTTCTTTTTGTAGTAATAAATTTAACCCAGCATACATAGAATCTCGTGATGAAATGTGTGACATGTCATCAGTTTTAAAATCAAGAAAAATTACAGGTGCATGTAATTCCATTCCACGAATTGGTCGATCATTATATAAATTAGCCCCTGGAATATCAGAATGTGGATCATCAAGTGCTTTCTCTTCTTCAAGTAGATTAACCCATTGATCGAGTAAATTTTTACTTCGTTCTTCATCTTCTTCTGTTTTATCTATTTTAGAATCTAAACGTAACATTTGATCTCGTAAATATATTCGCCTTCGATCAAGTGCATTTTTCCATTTACCTTTAAGTTCTTTAAGATCTTCTTCTTGGTATGAATCAAGTTCATGACAATTTTTATTTCGTACTTGAACTGCACCAATTGCAACTGATGTAATTTGTTCACATACAACAGGTAATGTACCAGTATCACCTTGAAAAGGGTTAACAGAAACACCAATTCGTCTTTGTTGTCCTTGTCGTAATTGATAAACACCACCAGTTAAATTACCATCTCTTTGTGTAACTTCAACTGGTGAATATTCACCATTATCATTAAGTTCTTGTATTTCAATCCATAATTCAATTTTTCTTTTAAGTTCTGCCCAACGTGCTGATAATGATCGATTAGCTTCAGCAATTTGTGTTTCAGCTAAAACTTCCCATCCAGAATGTCGTGGTGATGTAAATCCAGCTGATCGATGTCCCCAAACTTCAATTGCTAATGCACCTTCTGCACAATGTTCAATAAATTCTTCAGTACAATTAACAACAAATTCTTTTGAATGATCAAAATGAAATATGGCAGAATCAGATGTTGTATCAACTGTACGTGCACCATTAACATCAACATGTGTTTTAACTGGAACAACAACTGCATCTTTACATCCCCAAAATGTATATTGACAAAATACATAATTAGATAATGCAATTGGTAAACCTTTAGCTGATTTAATGGTAACACGTATAGCTACTTGATTACGTGATGTATATCTATCAGGTGATGATGTTCTTTCATTTGATTCATTTGATGTATCAGTTGATTCAATAACTTCATTAATTGTATCATCAGCACTTGCATCTGCCATTCTTTCACCCATTTGTCCACCAAATCGACAAATTTCAACTTGTAAACGTCCAGCAACTTCACCTTGTTGTGATATAATTGGAATATGATAATCGAGTGTTACATTATGAAATAATACTTCAAGAAATATTGATGCAACACCAATAAGATGATGAGTTTCTTGTGATTCATAAAATGGATCAATTTTACTTGCAACATTATAATCATTGATTGATGTTGAATCATTTGAATGACAATTTTCTTTCCATTCAGAATAAACTTCTCTCATATCGATAAGTTTATTTTCTAATTTTTCTAATGACCATATTTGTGATGCTTTATTTTTTCGTTTAACTAAAATAGCTGGTTCTGAAACAAATGCACCTTTTTTTCTATTTGGTGATAAATTAGCTGCTGGTATTTGTAATGTAACTTTAAATTCTGTTTTGTTTGACATTTCAGCTGAAAATGCATTTGCTTCTAATACAAGTGAATTAGCTTTAACAATGTCTTCTTTTAATCGTGCGAGTGATTTTTTAAATAATTCATCACGTTCTTGAGCCCATTTGTCCATTTTAAGTTGAACACTATTAGGTGATGTTAGACCAGATAACATAGAGCCAGACATTGATGATGAAATTAATAGATTAGAAGTAGAACCAAGTGTATCATATGAACCAATAAGATTATTACCATAAGATGATGTTGTCATATTAGTATTACAACTTGGTGATATTTGATTACGTAACATTGATAATTGTTTTTCATACATTTCACGTTGTTTTTCTAATGCAGCAGCTTTATCTTCTTCATGTTGTTTTTCTAAAACTTTCATAGCTCGATGAATAGGATCATTAGATAATTCTTTCATCATTAATTCTTCACGAGCAAATTCAAAATCAATACTTGAATATTCATCACTAACAGCCATTATATTAGAACATTTGTTTAAGTCACGTGACATTGATGAATATGGTGAAACTGAATTGGTAGAAGTAAACATTAAATCATTACCATTTGAATTATTACTATGTGTAACATAATTAATTTGATCATCAAAAGGTGAATTAACTCGTTGATTTTTATCAGATGTTCTTTTAGGACATGAAACTTTAAAAAAATGATTATTTCCCCATAAAATTCGATCACCATGTGAAAGTGCTGTTTGTTTATTAATAACAGAACCATTGATACAAGTTCGAGCACCTTCTAATGGAATCATATATAATTGATTTTCATCATGATTAATTCGTATGATTGCATGTTCTTCTTGTATACCAATTCCAGATAATTGTATATCTTGTTGAATTTTAGCATCAGCACGACCAACTAATGTTTCATCTTTTAAATAATAAACCAATAATTCATTCATTGCTGGATCAGAATTTAAATTAACCAAATAATATTTATCTGTTTCAACTTTAATACCAGATGATTGTACTGAAATACCCATTTTTTCAAGTTGTTTTTGTCTTTCTTGATGAATTAATTCAGTCTTACGTAATCGTTCTTCCCATGTTAATGTCATTTCTTTAATTAATTTTTCTGATTCAGTTAAACGTTCTTGTAAAGCTTCTGATGTTGCATTTTTTAATTGTTCACGTAATATTTCAACTTCTTCACGAAGTTCACGTATCATTCGAGCATTTGGATCTTCATTAACAACAGCATGATTAACAATTCTTTTAGCTCGATCAGCATATCGTAATGTAGATAAACTTTCATCATAATTATCAGCAGCTGGTGAAACTGTAGCAACCATAACAGTTTTTGAATTACCACCTAAATTATCTTTAAGAAGCCAAGTTAGAACAGAATCTCGATAAGGTACAAATTGATCTTTAGAACTTTTACCAGCAGATGAATCAGCTAATTTAGATATAACCAAGCCTAATGTTGTAAGTGATTTGTTAATATTTGATCCTTCTTTCAATCGATCACCAACTGCACCAGTTTTAATCGCACGTTCAGAACCAGCTAAATCAACTAAACTCATTTTAGATACTTTTTCACCAGTTACACCAGAATCAGAATCAAATTGTGAACATGTAAGTATAATTGTAAAAACTGCATGAGATCGAGATGATTCAGAATTCATATTAGTTGCAGCAACAGTTCGTGATTTATTTCCTTCTGACATTAAACTGTCAATTTGTTCATATGATGATACAGCTAATTTAGATAATCCATCAACATATGGTCCAAGGATATTATGTTCACGAACTTTTAAACTTTGTTTAGAACCACGTGGATTAAGTAAATCATGAACTTTTTCATTATAAATTTCCATATATGATACTTCGACTTTAAAATTAATTGATGGATCTTTTTGTTCACTATGAATTCTTTCAAATATACCATCACAGAGACGAGGTATGAGGCCTTTGTTGTTAGGTGATCCCATCATCGTATAAGATTTACCTAAATTAAATTAAATCAACAACAACAACAACAACAACATTAGAACAATGGTCAAGATAATGATACATCATGACAAAAAAGAAAAAAAAGAAGATTACGTCAATTGTAATAATAATGTAAATGTTAAATGGTAAGAGTGTGTAATGTCAATAAGGAAGACATAACAATTAAACAGATTAAAAAGTTAAAATAATAATAATAACAACAAGTAAAAACAAATTATACAATTGTGTACAATAATTACCTGATCCAGTTTGACCGTATGCAAAGATACATGCATTGTATCCTTGGAAAGCTGATTCGAGTACAGGTAAACCTAATTCATTATATACTTTTTCTTGACTTGCAAAATGAGTATCCTTTTCATTAAATGACCAGAAGCAATGATCAAAAGTGAAACACTTAAGGGTTCGATTCGACTTTGAATGAACATTTGCACTGCCATTGCCATTGGCGTCAGTTACACCTTGAACTAATTGCTTATTACCAGTTAAAGGTGTAGTCACATTGGATGATGGACTTGATGTTGAAGATAAATTATGATGATGATTACTAATGCCCTGTGTTATAGATGAGGAGGTGGTTGTACTATTATTGGTGGAAGGAGTTGCATTATTAGCATTTGTCGTTGTTGCTGTTGTTGATGATGATGTTGATGATGAAGATGATGAATTGTTTAAAATTATCTGTTGACCATTTACTTCAACAACACATTGAGTTTCAAGTTCTATTTCACGCCTATTGAATGGCCTAACACGAACAGCAACTTTAACCTTTGAATCGTCGGACATGATTGATTTAAAATAATACAAATATGTTAATCAACATAAAAGTAACAATAAGATGTTAACTTATTGAAATAATAATAATTTCAATTTATGTCAAAGGTAAAATTGTGTTATAACCTAAGTTATATCAATTAGGTGTTGGCCTGATTAAACTAGATGATGACACATCAACGTAAAACATGTTCCAACATGTAAGATAAAGTGTGTTGAAAGAGAGTAGTGACAGACGAACAGGTGACAAGATGGACGTTAGATGTAGATTGTATCACACACACACACACAGTATATTACGTCATTTCCTTTTGAAGATATCTTTGGTAAGACAAATGACACATTAAAAGGGGCTAAATACGGCAATAGTAGTAGTAGTAATAAATGAGTTGAGGCACTTGACACAATACAATACACAGTGAGTCAAAGTATTACCATCCAGTAGGCAACAACAAGTGACTTGGCCCTGGAGTTAGCTTTGTCAATTGAGATTGCGTTTCTCTGCTCTAAAAATCAGGAGTACAGGAATAAAGTATAAAAAAAAAGGCTGCAAAGAAAGGTAAAATGAGGAGTGTCACAGCGCGTCATGAATGAACTAGCAGCTGACTGTGTATTGAGTGAAAGAAAAAATTCACCTGTCGACTATAGTGTCATCTACAGGTACCACTAATGAACAAACAGGTAAATGCAACAATTCCTGTTTTAACTAAACACTCCCTCGCTTTAGGGTTGTTCAAGAAAAAATGGTTGATCCTTAATTCCATTCTTCTTCTACTTTCTCTCTTTACACTTTTAACACAACACTTTCATACCTGTGTACAATAATAGCCACAACAGTCACAATCAGTATAAGATATATTTTTTAAATCTCGTTTTCATCAACAACTAAATGTACTTACCGTTATCACTTTGACTCTTTTTCCTTTTTTTCTTCCTTTTACCTCTGATAATGTATCCAGAAAATCTTTTTCTTATTTTTTCCCACTTTTTTTTGTGAATAATTTATTCTTTCACTAAATGATGTTTAAGTGCTTTTGTGTATACCAAGTTAAACCATTCATTTTAACCAGTTGGCCAGTTTTGATTGTTATTTTTAACGAAAAAATTTTCTCTCTTCACTTTACCTGTTTTGTGTTGAGTTGTTTGAGGCCAAGTGAATTTAGATTGATAAATGTTTTTTTTTCTCTCACAGGTTGATGATGATGATGGCGATGGCGATGATGATGATGATGATGATGGAGAAAGAGAAAAATTTGTTTCCATTTTCAACTAACCCAATAGACCAGTGACCTTTTGGTCACATTACTGATTTTGCTTGACCATTGACTGTAAATTGTGATCAACAACAACAATAACAACAACAACAGGTAAGTTGATTGGGTAACATTCACTTGTCCACCATTTTGACCAAATGTGGACAAAGAAGTAAATTGATCTAACTTCACAAGTAACTTGTCAATTGTTGCATTGAAAATGTTAATGTAAATTCTTTTTGACAAATGGTACAAAAATATACCTTTTAAATCCAAGTCAAATGACATGTTTCTTTATCTGCCTTTTTTTCTCTACAACTACCTGTCTTTTCGATCAATTAATGATTCCTTTGACCTAAATTGTTGTTGATTGTGTCTGGCAAAGTAAAATTGAAAAAAAAAAGTGTATGAGAGGAAATCGATGCAGGTCAAATGAGGATTAGTGTTTCTCTTAACTATGACAATCGATAAAAGAAATGGGAAAAACAATGTTGATTCTAGCGAATCATTATGATGATGTTTTATTGAATGACTCTGTAAGGAATCATAAATTAGTTGAGAACTTCAGGTTCTACCTTGGAACTTCATTCACTCATCTTTTTCATTCCAGTTCTCTAGTGCTTTAGGAAGTGCTGTGTCTTCCTCAAATGATCCTGTTCCTTCAACAAATTCTTCATAAGTGAATTTTTCTTTAAATGGTCGAGGTCCAAGCAATTCAATCATATCATCACGAGTGAGAACTTCTTTCTCAAGTAGTCTTTCGGCGACTTTTTCCACTTGTTCTTTGTGCTCGGTTACAACTTGAACGGTCCTTTCATATGCTCTGTTGACCAAATCGCGAACCTCACGATCAATCAGTTGAGCTGTTTCTTCGCTGTAAGGTTTTTCGCTTTTCTTAGGCAAATCAAATGACAATTGGCCAACTTTTTCGTTCATACCAAATTGCACAATCTGGGCATATGCACTTTGTGTGACTTTTTTCAAGTCATCTTGTGCACCAGTTGTTATTCTACCAAAGAATATTTGCTCAGATACTCGACCACCGAGAGTCATACACATTCGATCGTACAATTGTTCAGTTGAGTACAGATACTGTTCTTTTGGTAAATTCTGTGCATACCCGAGTGCAGAACCACGAGGAATGATCGACACTTTAAGGAGAGGATCTGCATGTTCTAAGAACCAACCGACAACTGCGTGTCCAGCTTCATGGTAGGCAACTGTTCTCTTTTCATCTGGCTGTAGAACTTGGGTTTTCTTTTCCATACCGGCCACAATACGTTCAACAGCTTGTTCAAAGTGCTTTTTCAATATGGATGGATTCAAATCACGAGCTGCAATGAGAGCTGCTTCATTGCATACATTGGCAATTTCAGCACCAGTGAGACCAGATGTTGATGCAGCTAGTTTACGAGCTAAATCTTCTTTATCTATTGATTCATTGATCTTCAACGGATTGAGATGAACTTTGAAAATCGAAGCTCTTCCTTTGATATCAGGTGCAGGTACAGATATTTGTCGATCGAATCGTCCAGGGCGAAGAAGAGCTTTATCCAATATATCCACTCGATTGGTTGCAGCTAACACAACAACATTTTCAGATGTATTGAATCCATCCATTTCTACAAGTAACTGATTCAGAGTGTTTTCGTATTCACGTACTCCACCAGATGATCCTCCACCACGTTTTCTACCAACTGCATCAATTTCATCAATGAACAGTATACATGGAGCATTTTCTCTAGCCATTGCGAACATGTCTTGAACTCTTGCAGGACCAACACCGACATACATTTCAACAAATTCAGAACCAGATGAAGAAATAAATGGCACATTAGCTTCACCTGCTGTTGCTTTTGCTAGAGGAGTTTTACCTGTACCAGGTGGTCCAACAAGTAGTGCACCTTTGGGTTTTTTAGCTCCAATACTAGCATATTGTTTAGGATTACGAAGGAAGTTGACAAGCTCCATGATTTCGATTTTGGCTTCTTCACATCCAGCAACATCACCGAATTTAACATCAATTCTCCCTGGTTTGAGCAATTGTGCTTTTGTCGATGTGTAAGTGGAAAATTTCCAAAACCTTCCAATCCTACATTGATTATTCTCACGTAGAAAAAGAACTAAAGCTACAATCACTACAACTAAGAGATCTAGAATTGATAGAATTTCTAGAATATTTGTTCCTTGCATTTGATAAACTACGGGTGTAAAATTGATTGGATCAATGTTTAGCTTCATTTGAGCTGATTCAAGATTCTTTTCGAATAAATCTATCGAACCAATTGAAAACCATGGTGTAGATTTATTCATTGCTTCCGATTTAAGGACAACTTGAACCCATTCTTTTTTGAAGACAATCAATTTATCTACCAATTGACGAGATAAATACAAATTGATGAATTCTTTCCAAGTTATTTCGCGATATGGCAACGTCATACGTAAATTGATCACGAAAAGTAAAGAGCCAAAAAAAATTAAGGTAAAAATATGAATTCCTTCTACTTTTTGTGGAACGAGATGGTTGAATGTTTCTCGAGAGAAAAATTTTTTCATCCTTTCTCGATTAGTTTCATAAAATGATTTGATGGATGAATACCAACCATTTCTATTAGAATCTGTGTGAACATCAGATGTTTTAATTTCGGAATCAGATTTCTCTTCAACTTCGCTAGCTTGCTGAGATTTGGAATTTGTTGAATTTGTTGAATTTGTTGAATTTGTCATTGTTCAGTGAGTCAATGCTTGCAAAGAGATCTACAACTGAAATGGCGCTCTCTGAAAAATATGGAACACACATTTGGGAAGGATGAGCACACACATTTTGCACACATGTTGGTGGAACCTTTGACCCTGGGGCATCCTGTCCATCAACACCTGTCACCTGTCCTGCTACCTTCGTACTTCAACAGTAACACTTTCAGATGCATTATCCTTCTCTTCGACATTCATCATACGAAGCGCAAGAAAGATCAAATTTAACAGTTCAAATTCACTAATATTTTATCCAATTATATCAACGAAAATGAAATATATATAGTCTTTCGGCGACTTTTTCCACTTGTTCTTTGTGCTCGGTTACAACTTGAACGGTCCTTTCATATGCTCTGTTGACCAAATTGCGAACTTCACGATCTATCAGTTGGGCTGTTCCTTCGCTGTAAGGTTTTTCCCTTGAATAATCGCCTTTCACAGGCAAATCAAATGACAATTGACCAACTTTTTCATTCATACCGAATTCTACAATCTGGGCGTACGCACACTTTTTTCAAATCACTTTCTGATCCGGTTGTAATATTTCAGAAACTCGACCACCGAGATTCATACACATTCGACCGTATAATTGTTCAGTCGAGTAAAGATACTGTTCTTTGCGTAAGTTCTGTGCATACTCGAGTCCACCACCACGAGGAATAATGGACACTTTGAGGAGAGGTCTAAGAGGTCTATGCTCTAAGAACCAACCGACAACTGCATGTCCAGCTTGAAGACTGTAAAACTTGAAATTCATATTATCACTGATATGGAAAGTTTTACAAAATTATACCCACAGTGTAAAAATTTGTCAAAAAAATCATTTGGAGAAGTTTTAAACCCGATTATATTGTAATAATAAAAAAGTAGTTTTTCAGTGGGCTGGTCTAACTTCGCTTTTGCGCAGCTGATCATACTCAGCTGAGAGCAGCCATTTTTCAAGTGGTTGCAGTCAATTTCTCATCGTTGGAGAGACAAAAATTAGTTAATCTGATTTACTAAGTTATTGGATTGTGTTGAAAAAATGTCAGGTATGATGATAAAATTTGACTAAAGGTATACCCCGAATTTTAGTACTGTCAAACAGTCCCTGCAACGATGACCGAGTGGTTAAGGTGATGGTCTCGAAAACCATTGGGATATTCCCGCACAGGTTCGAATCCTGTTCGTTGCGTTTTTTTAGTCTTTTAAATTTTGATCAACCTTATTCAAAGTGATTGATTATGATTTGATTTGATTTTTCCTATGATTTGATTTTGGATGGACTCGATGTTTCCTTCAATTATTACAAATCACCATGGTCATCATTCAACGGCAATCGTTTGCATCATCCAGCAGATTCAAATCTTCCAGAGATCGTTTGTGTAGAATTTCCTGGAACAATTAGTGATGTCGGCAACATGCTTGATTCAGTTGGTGGGATCGAGGTATTAAGTGATACTTATCGATCATACAATTCAAGACTTGAATTACGTTTTCGACCTAAAAGTACTTACTGTCATGGTGTCTTTGGTGATCGTAGTGCAACTCAACATTTACTGGTTAAATTTAAAAGTAAAACCATTTATTACTCTGACGGTAGTAAAGAAATATCCATCATTCCTCATGTAATAGGATTCATTGGAACATCATATGTATTTGAATCACTTGTTGATTTTCAATATTTGCCAATGGCAAAAATTTCAGATGGAGTGTATGAATCAATACATAATCAAATCATTCCATCCAATCCATTTGAATCAATAGCCAAGTTTAATGAAAATGCTCCTGTCTTTGTATTACCAGCTATATTTTCACGATTTGATTCACCAAATGATTATGGATACAGAGATGGTCCACGTAAGAAAGATCCAAAATCAAATAATTCATCTAATGGTAATCCCGAAGAAGTCCAACAAGGTCGTAAAAGTCGATCAGTTGATGCAATTTTTGTTAATTGGTCAATTAAAAATGTTCCAACAGAAGCAAATCCTTTGGCTGTTGAAAAATTAAACATGTTACAAGATAAATCTGCTATTGACAAGATCAATCAATTGTATGAAGAGCGTCCAATGTGGTCAAGATCATCCATCATGTTTAGAACACGAACATCTATGAATGCAACTAAATTAGTACTACCAACAATAGCTTATCATTTCAGTGATGGTCCATATCGTAGTTTATGGGTTAAATTTGGTTATGATCCACGTAAACATAAAGAAAGTTTCCAATATCAATCAATTGATTTTAGAATGAAGAATGTTTACAAAAATGTACCATTAGAAGAAATATTAGGTAAAAATCATCGTGCCTATCAATATCAATTACCATTAAGAAAATGTGATGATGCAACAATTAAAAGATCTCGAACATCCATGACAATTAAAGATTTAGATGAAACTATCAAAGCTGAAGCTGATCAAGAAGCTGCTAAAGAAGAATCAACGATGGCAGATTTATCTCAATCGGTATATTTTAAATCAGGACAAATTCCATCAAGACGACAATGTATCTTCTGTATTTGTGACATTGATTTACCAATTGTACATGAAATTCTCACCAATGAAATAACCAAGTCTAAACCTGATGAAAAAGATGGATGGTTAGAACCTGGGACAATTGATAAAATTAGAAAAGCTATGTTACAAGATTTAGCAGTTTCATTAGATGCAGCTCTTAAACAACAACAAAATGAAGTTAATGAGTTACCAAATACCAGTAGTTTAACTACAGTAGAATGTCAACCTGTTCAGATGGATATATCATGTGTGTCAGAATCAATGAAAGATTTCGATGATGAACTTGCATCGACTCCTGATGATAGACATGATGATGATGATGATGTTGATGATGATGATGTCGATGACGATGATGATGATCTGTGATGAATGTAAATTGGTTTGACGTTCTCATAAAAGTTTCTTTTGATTAAAATGTGTATTGACTCTGTGTAAATTCAATCTTATAATTTTCAGAATGACCATCAAGTCGATTTTTCCCAACATACAACAAGATCAGCGCGCAAGAAGATGCAGTTGTTGTTTGTATAAGGATTTTTCACCTGTTGACTCTGACTCCATCTCTGGATGAACCACGAATAGATATATTTCCCCATTTGTTGCCCTTGTTCACCATTTTTTCATAACAAAAGATGGTAAACATGGCAAGTTCATCACCAAATCATAATATAGCAACTCGATTATCTGAAAGTGAAGAACAAGCAGATGATGATCAAGTAACTAATTATGGTCAAATTTTTGAAGAAACAGCCGATGATGAATGTCTACATGAATCTGATACATTACAAATCTATCGAACTGAAGGAACACCATTGATCAGCCATGCTTCATCTGCAACAGATCTTCGTGATTTACCATCTGAAATTGATACAACTGTTAAACCAGGACCAAGTAAAGGTTGTAAACCAAGCAATGTTAAATTATACACTGTACCTGAAGATCTTGTTGAAACGCCAATGATATTTTCACGAAATAGCTCGGTTGATTCACTTGAGTCACTTGATGTTCAAGTTGAAGTAGATGATTCTGGTTCACATCTTAGTGAATTTAGTCGTCGAGGATCACAAGCTGTTTCACCATCTGATCTTCCAGATTCACCAGGTGAACCAATTATGTTAAATCGAAGCCATGCTACTACCACCAACAATTGTATGTCCAGTAAGTATTTCAATCAATGATTTTCTCATCATATCTAATCAATATGTTTACCTTACTATTACAGATGCAAGAACTGCCGACATAAAACGATTACCACCACCATTGCCACCTAAACCATCGAACTTAGGAAATAAATATAACAACAGTCGTTCATCTAATTGCCATAATGCCATAACAATTGATCATTACAATGATGAAAGTGTCAAAGTTTTTGGTACTGAAGGAACTCCTGCTTTACTTTCTACTGCAACTTCAATAAGTGATCTTGAGTTTATTGGACATGAAAATCATCCAGTTTCAGTCAGTGGATCACCAACAAATATTTATGATGATTTACGTAATCGTCCATCCAATGTAAACACTGCAATTCGTTCCAATTCAATGGCCAAACCAACTTATCCTATTCAATCACCAATTCAATCGATGAGAAGATGTGTATCATCTAATTCAACTGCCCCATCACAACCACCACCTAAATTACCACCAAGAGGTAAAAAGCCTGTTCCACCTCCTCGAAGGAGTTTAATGAGGACATCACCACCGTCTTCACATCGATCTCCAGCATCTTCCACTAGATCAGCTCCAATTTTCACTTCAAAAGATCAAAAGTATCCAAACAAAGGTATCAATCGATTAACATTAATTTTCTTTTTTAATATAACGCAATATTAATTGATTATTTTTTCTTCCCTTACAGTTTACACACTTAATTATCATGAAATGCCTACATGCGAATTACCTCAACTGCCACCACCAGCTGATTTTGCTGATCTCGATACAATTCGAGTATTTGAGACTGAAGATACTCCAGCTATCTTATCCCATGCTACTTCTTTCAGTGAATTAAGTTTTAATTTTAGTAATCACAATTTAAATATTTCAAGAGATCGAATTGCTATTGCACAAGCTAATTTATCATCAATAATACCACCAATTGTGCCACCACCACCACCAGTTGATGATGATGATGTTGATGTTCGATCTAAACGATCAATATCATCACAAAGATCAAATACTACAACTCCAAATAATAAAGGAAATAAATTAATACCTGAAGTTAATATAAATAATGTGATCAGTTCAAATGTTAATGAAAATTTCATTCAACCCAATCAAAATGGTAAAGATGTTCAAGATGATGATTCAAATGAACTTGAATCATCATTACAACTTTATGGAACCGGTAAAAAAGTTTTTAAAGAAAAATCTGAAAGTCTTTTAACTTCATCTAATGATGAACAAGTTTCATCTAATGGACTTAATCATGACAATTTAAATGATAATACAGAAAATCGTAATGATGATGATCGAGATGATGATGAAAATGATTACATGGAGTTAGAAGAATGTTTTCAATTGGGTGTTAAAATGGTTACTGAATCAGATGAACCTTTATTGGCAAATCAACGTAGAGATGGATCACCATCTCGATCTAATGACAATGTAGTAAATGGTAATGACAATGATGTTAATGATGACTCATCACTATTAACAACTACGGAAAATGTTAATCGATTACAACTTGCACGACAAAATAATGATAATCGTACTTTATTGAATAACTGTGATGGTAATAACAATGGATCATACTTATCAACTGGAACTTCATCAAGATATTCAACAATTAATCGACGACGAGGTAATCAACCACCACCAATGGAAACTGATATTGATTCGATCATTGCATATGAAGAATTTGTTAAAACACAAAATATTAACAACAATGATAACATTAAAAAAAATACTTTTGTATAAACACAAATTGAATTGAATTCAATTACAATTGATATTTAACTTGATCAATAAAATCAATTGAATTTTTCAACTGAATTATTATTGTAACAACTGAATCATCATTCTTGTTGTTCCTTGCTTTTCATTTAATTACATCATCATCATCATCATCATCATCAACGTGTGTGTTAATGCAACAAGATGACTTAGAACAATGTAACAAGGATGCCAATTGTCTAAAAACATCAAGGTGAAGGATGTTGCAAATATAATAAATTGATGTCCTTTAACACTTTGTACACTTGTGTAAACATAATTTAACTTGAACATTATTTTATTATTTATTATTATTACCTTTTTTTCTTCTTTCTCTTTCAATCTCTTTTTTAAACCTTTTTAACTTATGAATGAATGAATGAATGAATCGATCGATCGACTTGTCTTCAGGTCACCTTGATATTGTGTAGATTAGTTTAAGTGAACGATTGGAAAATTCAATTTAATTCATCCAGACATTTTATTAGGAGGACATTTGTTTACTCCGTGAATAAAAGATAACCTTGGATTAACCATTTGATGGTCAGTTTTGAAGATAAAAAGAAAGAAAGAAAACTTTTTTCCTTCTTTGATCATCATGAAAATGTCATTTAACTGTTTGATCTTTTTTTCTTACAATTTAACACATTTAACCTTAATTTTTAAACATCGTTAAATGTGTATCAAGTTTTAAACTTGTCTGTGATCAATGAAAATATCATCAATCAACATAAATGTGTCAATTTGAATTTATCATCATCATCGTTAAATTACTATTACAAATCGAACAAATATAAACAATTGAAATTGTTCAACTTTCACCAATGACAATCATGATGTCAACATAGATTTAATTGTATACAATTGAACTTGTATGACATTTAAGACTGTAAAACTTTGTAAATAATGAAGAAGTGAAAAGAGAAAAAAAAAGTTAAAAAGAATGAAGAAGTTTAAGTTGAGGGTCAACTGGTGTATTTTTTTACATTTCAAGGTGATTGTTACTTGATTTACCTGTACAAATATTTACCTTTGTGCCATTTAGGATATACATCTTGATTTTTTTTTGTGACTTTTTTATTCTTTTCCTTCATCAGATTAGACAATTCTACATCAATAGTCATCATCATCATCATCATCATCTTGAAATGATCATCATTGAATCCTTGAGATGAAAAAGAACAAAGAACAAACAATATCTATGGTGAAAACTTATGAACTGATGATGACGTTGTCAATCGATCAACATCAACATTATCATATGATATTTATGTAAATGATGTGATATTTTGTACTTTTTCTTCTTGTTGTTATTTAAAATACTAACAAGTAAAAAATCAAGCATATATATATATGAAATATGTTGTTAATTCTATCATCATCATCATCAGATTGATAGTGAAGGACTTATTCTTATACTTCAACACGATCAATGACAATTTTATCCACATCAAAGATCAACACACAAACAAACATTCATTAATCTGTGACTTATCCAATTGATAAAGTTGTAAATACATTCAATTGGAAGGTAAATTTAGATTGTTTAAAAGAATCAAGAGATCAATATGTTGATTAAGTAGTAAATTGTCATTAATCTTAATGATGTATCATATTGAACTATGAAAAGACAATCTTAAACAATCTTCTTAGGTTAAAGGTCAAGTTGAATTGTTATTAATCCATGATGGTGAAAATGTGTGTGTGTGTGACGTTGTTTACATTTCAAGGTGAACACGCCATTAGGTCACTTTAGAACCTCCAATTGAACGACAACATTTTACCTTTTTTTCATTGGTAACAAGAGAAAGATAAAGATAAAAAGAGAAAATCACCATCACACAAGATGATGATGATGATGATGATGACGATGAATGTCACAGTGCAGTGCAGAATGAATTGAGTCCTTGGACAGTCAGATGAAAGTGAGAATGAAGAACAAATTGAACAAGAATAAAATGTATTAACAAAAAAAAATAAACTTTAACTTAAATAACAAACCCGAAAGTAAAATGTAGTTACAGTCAAGTTAAGACCTCGCCACAACTCGTATACTTACAAACTTACAAACTTACTTACTTACTTATATTCAGGTACTTTGCTGGTTTGTTACAAGGTGCAAGGTTCTACTTTTGTTGTTTGTTCAATTTAATGCCAAGGATTTTTATTCTTTTATTCTTTCTTGTTAATTTTGATCATCATTTGCCAAGAAAAATTTTTTTTTCACAATTTTCATACATTTTTATTCTATAATGTAAATCAAATCAATTAAATAACATTCGTTTCATACCTTAAATTTACCTTGTTTTATCATTATAATCGAAGGACAACAATGAACACACCTTTAAACAATTTGATACACAATTTAATCTTCATCATCGTCAAATTCTTTCATACACACAAATTTATATTTAAGCATTTTCAATTGTACACATTTAAATGTTGCTAATTGTAACTTGTAACAGTTGATTTACTTAATTTAACCAAATTTTTGTATTACTTTGAAACTATTTAAAAAGTTTAAAATGACAACAATTTCATCTGATATTTTAATGTAAACTTTTATTTACTTTACTTTTAACTTTATCAAAGTAAATAGTTACACATTTAACTGGTAAATTATTGATGATGATGATGAAAAGAATAAATTCTTTAAATATTTTTTGTTCTTTCATCAAAATTGATCAAAACACTTTGTCACTTGATGTAAAACATCGTAAAATTAAATCATTTGAAAGTTTAACTTTAACTAGGTTATAAAGTAATCATTAAGTATAACTAAAATAAAATAACAACATTTGTAACATGATTACTAAAACTTGTTGGTTGTTTAATGAAAATTAACAAAATTTTCCATCATCATCAACAAAACACGATGAACTGATGATCATCAAGTCAATTGACATGAACAATTTACTCGATGACATCAATTTGTATGATCTTTTCGGTCAAATCAACTATCAAATCAATCAAATCAAATCAAATCATACAATTCGATTTAATTTAATTTAATTTAATTCAATTTAATTCAACTCAATTGAACAAATGTAAAAGAGAAAAAATATTATCCTTTTGACAAGAAGAAATAAAATGCTAATCATTGATACATAAAAATTCAAAATTTCCATATGAATTGATTATCATTGAACATTAATAATTTTTTGCTTCTGCTTTTCACTTCATTGAGTTTAATTTAATCGAATTAACTTTAACTAAGGAAAGAAAAGAAAGAAAAAATCATGTGAAATATTATTAAATGATGATAAAAATATGAATGAAAAGTTATTTCATTGATGAAAATAAAAAAAAATGAAATTTACATTAAACTAGTAAATTGTTGTCAACGTGAAGAGACGCACAATTTACATTACCTGAGAAACAGCAGGAGGGCATTTGAATTAACTAATTCACATGAAAGTGAGTGTACTTTTAAAAAATGTTAAGTAAATCAGTGAGTGAAAGAAAGAAGTTTCTTCAACATTAACCAGTTGTAACTTGATGAAGAAAAAGAAAAAAGTACTAACATATTAAAAGTATTAAACTCATTGACCTTTTAAACTTTTTTTCTGCCCCTCATCAATAACATTCATTAACATAATCTCTTATTGCGCAATCAATTGTATACACACAGACAGACAGAGACAGACACAAACAACAACTGTGGAATTTGTTCTCTCGGGTGAAAAAGTTCAATGCCCTTTATATGTGTACTTTTTTTTCTTATGAATGGATGAAATGAATCTTTAAATGAATTATTTTGTTGGTTTTTTTTGTTGTTCTCTTTCTTTAACAAACAAACAAATAAAGAAGTTCAATTGAGATAAAATAATAGAAAATCATCAGAATGGTAAAAGAAAAAATAAAGGACAAAGTTATGACGATGATGAAATTATATAATGATAAAAAAAAGATGTATTCGAAAAGTTCTTGTTTTTTGTTGTTGTTGTTCTTCTTATTGAGTGGCGTTCTTGTTATCATCGTCATCGTCATTGTTGTTATCTTCATCATCGTCATTTTCAACATACAAAAATTATTCGAATATAATAATCAATGGTTAAGACAACTGATGATCAATTCGTTGATAAGTATTCGGTGTTGTTGTTGTTGTGTTTACAGCTGAAAGTACACAAAGTAAGAGAAGAAGAGAGAGAGAGAGAGAAATTTAAAAAAAACAGGACAAAAGTCGAAAGTGATTTTAAACAATCAATTCAAGTTGAAAAGATTTAAAAAAAAGAAAATGAAAAAAAGTTGACAGAATTGATTTGCAAAAAAATTCACATTGAATTTACATTTGACATTGAATTAAATCAAAAGTAAGCGACTTATGGCAGTATTTCACTGATCAAGTTGTTGATAACTGTTGTTGTAGTTGTAGTAGCAGTTGTTATAGTTGTTGTCATGAAGAAATCCATCACAAGGTTTAAATTGTGTATCATCATCATCAATGATAATACTCAACAAAGTAGTTGGCAGATTGTAGACGGAGATAAATTTTGTTCATCATCCAGAAGATGTAATTAAATTATCATCAATTGATTTGATGAAACAGTAGCAGTTGTTGTGGTTATTCTTGTTGTTCATTATAACAGTAGTTGACAAAATTGTTTGTTGAGGTCAGAAGAAGAAGAAAAAAAATTTGTTGTAGTTGTAATTGTTGTTGTTGTTGTTGTTGTTGTTGTTGTTGTTGTTGTATGAATGTGTATACCTTGATTTTGTCACGTTGTGCTTGGCATGTGGTCAGTTGTTGTTGTTATCATCAATTGAATAAAATAAAGACACTTAAACAGCTGTAATTGGCTAGAAGTAGACACTAATCAATTATTATCATCAATTGTAATACGTAAAATACCATTAATATTATAATTAACGACAAATCAAAATGGACAAAAGTTACAAAGCAGGGTCAACATTATGACCATCACAATTAACTTGTTGAAGTTTTGAGAATGAGGAAGACAAATTATCATGGTTGTTGTTGTTAATGTGCATTGTCGATTCAGATATATATATAAAAAACCAGTACAAATAAGTCAGTCAATTGACCATATTCATTTGACTTGATCAAAGTGCAGGTCATTTGATTGATGTTGTTGTTGTTGTTGTTGTTGTTGATGTTGATGATGTTGTCGTAGTTTTTGTTGTTGTTGATAGATGTTCAATTAAATTGACATATCGACTGAGAAAGGTAAAAGGAAACACAAATTCTCAAGAGTCATCAATTTATATAAAATTAATTCCTTGAAGTGAAAGGTAATTCGAATAGGAACGATAAACCACTTTTACGAGCAGCATTAAGAACAGCTGATCTTTCTTCATCAGTCCCTTCTCGATTTTTATATTGATGAGTTATATCTTCAGCATCATTTAAACCTCCGGGACTTTCATCCAAATAACCAATCCTTTTGGTAAATAATTTACGACCAACACTGTGTGTTTATAATTTGTTCATGATGTTTAAATTATATTTCATTTTTTAACAATAATTAATCATTGATAAAAGTAAACAAATAAAAAAAAGATAAAATAAAAAGTGTTAATTGTTACCTTGTAAATGGATTAATTGACATGATACAATGATTACTTACTGATATTTGTTAGTTTTGATCTTTTTCCAACCAAATTCACTTCGTTCATCAAGTTCCCAATGAACGACATCAGCATTAACTTCAGAAAATACAAATGGTGAATCATATGTTAAACCAATTTCACCTCGTCGAATTGATTCTACTGATGCTGGTCCTGTACGATATAATCCATCACTTGTTTCTTGTGGTGTTGAATCAATTACTTGCCAACCTGAATAACCAGCTGGTAAATCAAATCGTGTCATCCAAACATCAGTCCACACGTGAAAATTCCAAATTGAATCTGAATTAACATCTGAGATCGTTTCACCTGACTTGTCGAAAAATTTGTCTACAGTTAATGAATCATCTGTGTCATGTGCTGATACAAAATTTGTCACTGTTCGAGATGGTATTCCAAGAGCTTTTGATACAGTTGTCGTTACACCGGCAAATACCCAACATTGACCGAATTTAACAGGTTCACCATTTGTACGTAGATATTGATCCATAATAGGAGCTGATCCAGTCCATTGCCAAGGTGGTGTACCTGATTCATATGATCCTGACCAATTACCAACCAGGACTCCGTTGTCATCATGACTATTGACCTGTTGTTAATGAAAGGACAGACGAACAGACGATTGATCAGCTGATTTGGAAAAAACGACAGACGAACGACCATTGACTTGAAAAGATGAAAACGCTGTAAGGCACTCAAAGGTGACTTGAATTCGTGTTATCATGTCACTTTGAAAAGTCAAGTTGACAAAGTAACCTGAAGCATGGACAATTTATTCGATAGAAAGAAAATGGTTCTCAGATAAAACACTCCTAATGACCCTTAGGATGTTATTGACGAAGAATAAGAATAAGAAGAAGATGATGATAATGATAATGTCAAACACCTAACTGTTCAACTAAATCAACTTAATGTACAACATAACAATACATTTATCAATTTACATATAATAATAATGATATTTGATAAATTATAAGTAATTGTTACAATACTGTGAAGAGAAAAAATGGATGAAGCAATTATTGTAACTAAATCAATATAACATTTTGGTCAGCACTTTGAAGTATTTGATTAATCGGTCAAAGGAAGAGGAAGAAGATAATCAGTAGTAGTACTACTACTAACTGTACAACTACAACATAATTCAAATGAACAACAACAACAACAAAAAGAAGAAAAAAAAATAAATGATCAAGTATTCACGCTGTTGCTGCTGGTTACCTTAAGGGCAATCGATGGTCCTCATTTGAAATGTTAACCGTTGATCCTGTTTGATTTGTTACCTCAAATGCCATGAAGTGGTAAATGCCATGATCACCTTTCACCACTTACTCTTGTGAACTTGTAAACTTGACTGGGGCCTTGTTTAGTCATTGAGAATGTAAGTGTAACTCATTAACTGAATGTCTGTTAGGTCGCAGTTAATTAAATTGCCTTTGATGTGGCAACAATCATTGTGCACGAAATGCAATGTACACTGTATAACAAAGTGACAAGGTAGATCATCATCATCATTATCATCATCATCATCATTTCAAGTAACAGCATTAACCACGTTTGCATTTTAACAACACCAACATGAAAATGCATTGAAGAAAAAAAGACAAACACACCTAAAGACAAGCTCGCCTTGAGCCATCGAAGGTTTAGGTGGAGAAGTAAATTTACCTGGCTGTTGAATAAATAGAGAAAAAAAAGAGGAGAAACTGATCAAGAAGTCAACAAAAAAAATCAACCAACCAACCAACTCAATCTCAATCTCAATTTACTCTTATTGTGCAGCCGTTACAATGATGGCAAAAAAATAATAACAACAATTAACAATATTGTACAACATGTATGAAAATGTATGAAGATTTAAAATATGAAGAATATACTGATGATATGAAATACTGATAAATATAAACTTACCATGGCAGCAACTGCTCTTGACACTTTCACTGGATTTGCTCTGGCCGTGTAATCAAGTCGAGTTTTGTCCAACATAAACATCACCGCTGGCAGAACTGCGTCCGTGAACTACAGATTAAAATGCAAAGTAAAAGTAAAGAAGAAGAAAAAGTTAAAGTAAAAAGGTAAAAGTTAATGAGAAATATACGAATGATTTAGTAGAAAAAATGTTAAAGAAGAACAAGATGAAGAACGAAGAGAAAAAAACAAGTAACACAGTATACAACATCAACATCAACATCAACATCAACAACAGTATAAAAGCGAATAAAAAGAGGACACGAAAATTGCCTTTCTCGGTGTCCACCAGGTGAAATCACCTGAAGGTAAATTTGTTTGAATTGTGATCCGGAAGTTGCACTTTCAGTTTTCAACTTGTTCTATTGCTACACGACTGGCCATTGAATCGTCTCTCGCACCATTTGACTCTTTCTTTTTTCTTTCATTCATTCATTCATTCTTTATTTTTTTTCTTCTTCTTCTTCTTACAGCAAACTGTTCATCCTACTCTGCTTAATCAAACTGGTTTCTACTTGACTAAGTAATTGTCGCACTAGAAGTAAATGGTAGACTCAAGAGGAAGCAAGAAAATAAAAGAAGAAGAAGGATAAACACATGAAAGAGAGAAGAAGAAAACACATCCAAAGTAGACAAAAGAATGAGGATGTCCAATGAAGATGCCCAAAAGTTTTAAGTTAACTTTCTCTTTGACTTTAACATTACAAGACACTTAGAAAGACTTTTTAAACTTTTTAAACTTTAAGCAATCTTTCTTCACATCCACTGCTATGAAAACAGTTAAAATCATCATCACACAGTCAAATAGTAGTTACTACAACAGCAGCAGTTCTTTTCAACACTTCAAATGGTGGTCACATTGAGTAAAAGAGAGAAAGAAAGAAAAATATATATAAAAAAAAGAGAGAGAAAAAAAAGAGTGAGAGTGAGAATCAAAAAGAACAGATCAACTACGTCAATTGAGGAAGTGAATTTTAAACTAAGTGAAAACATAAAAGAGTAAAGAAAAGTCAAAAGAGAAGAAGAAAAAAAAATTATTTATCAAAAAGTACCTAAGAAAGAGTAAGAGAAAGAAAGAAAGAAAGAAAGAAAGATGATCAGTAAAACCAGTAGAAGGACAGGAAGAGGAGGAGACAAAGGGTAAAAAGGTAAAATGGAAAAATGGAAAATTTTTCACCTGCCTTAAGAAGAGAAGAAAAAAAGGGAAAAAAATAAAAATTCATTTCACCACAAAAAGAAATTCACTTGAAAGAGAAGAAAAAAATTTAATCACATTTCAAATTGATTTTTTTCACCTTTCATCCAGTCAATTGATGAAATTCAATTTATCCAATTTACACACACACACAGACACAGACAGATACAATCACTTTGGATGATGATAATCACTGTGAAATGTGAATAACAACAATGAAAGAAAGATTCATTCATTCAGATACAACAATCAACTTACCTGTCCATAAATCCATTTTCTTCCTTTCGGTTTAGAATGTGATCCGATGTAAATTTTTCCAACATCGTTTAGAACATATTCACGTCTTCGATCTTCATTTTCCAAGTACACTGGATCCTCTGTTTAAAGAACAACAACAACAAAGAACGATTCATTGGTTAGTCAATTACATGTAAAGTGTCAATTAAAATAAAATCTTAATAACCAATAAAAGTGACTATCTTTCGATGACATGATAATGGTTCAATGAAAAAAAGAAGTTTTCATTTTAAATTAAAAAAGTACAACATTCAAGTTCAAGTCAATCGATCAAGTGAATGTTAAATGTGCAAACACAAATTTACTTGAGAGACAAGAGAGAAGAGTTTGAAAAATTGATTGATTGTGTAACAATGAGAGGGAGAAAAGAGAGAGAGAGAGAGAAAGATAAAGATAAATAAGACACAGTATAAGTAAGATAATTCAATTGAATATTCAATATCTCATTGTTATTAAGGTTAGCTACTGACAGACACACATGCACAAATGTCAAATTAACTGACCACCAGTGATGTTTGCACACACATAACATTTCTTCACTGCGTGTATGTATGTGAACTACTGAATTAACATCATCGGTACATTCGATAGATGTCTACCTCAAGGTAAAATAATGGGAAAAAAATGGTCAAATGAAAGAGAAAGAAGAAGAAGAAAAAAAATTAATTTGACAAGGACAAAGTGACTGTGTGTGTGTGTGTGTGTGTTGTGTGTTGTGTTAAGTGTGAGAGTCATTTAAACATGAGTGCACTTTGGATGTGTAGTTGTTCAAATGAAATAACTGGAACGAAAAGTGTTCACTCACAGACATAGTTAAAGAGTAATCAAGTTCTCGGTCAGTCAGTCACTCAGTAAATGTATGTATGAGTATATATGTGTGTGTGTGAGAGAGAGAAAGTTTAAATGAAATCGTGTGCAAATGGTGGACACAGTCATTGATGATTTACTCGATTGATCAGTAACAGTGATTACAATCAAAATGGTCACTTTGGGTGGAACAGAGGGTCCTCATCAGTTAGACACAAACAATCAACCACAACAACTACAATATAACAGCAACAACAACAACAACAACAACAACCAATGCGTACTCTTTGACCTCAAATGAGCAACAGGTAACAGGTAACAGGTATCAAGCAATAGGTAACAGGTAGATGCTTTGTTTGCTTTTTTACTCTGTGCCTACACAAAGTGTTCTTCACTTGTTGTCCACATTTTACAGGTTGTGTGTGTGTGTGTGTGTGTGTCTAATTTTGGATCTAAGTAAGATGAGCAACAAGTACAACAAGTAGAAGAAGAAGAAGTAGAAGTGTCACGTGATAGTGGGAGGTAGAAAAGAATCAACAGTCAAAAAGAAGGAAGAACAAGAGAATAAGTAGAAGTAGAAGTAAAAGTAGAAAGAGCGAGGAGAGAAAATGCAATCAGATGGGAGGATGAGGAAGGAAGGAAGGAAAGAAGTGAAGATGCTGAGCATAAAATTATTCTCTCCCTGATGAAGCATCACCTTTACCTGGGTCTCACTTGAATGTTTTGGTATTTTTAAGTAGTTTTTCCTTTCTCTCATTCTTTAACTTCATTCTTGTCTCTCTCTCTTATTCCTCTTCAAGTTATTATTCTTCTTCGAGCAACTGTTGTTGATGTTGATGCTGATGTTGATGTTGCTCTTTCTCTCTCACCTGTTATTTTTTGTTCTCTCATTCACTTTCTCACATAAAATATCCAAAAGTGAATACACATACAGACAGACATACACAAGGATAGAACTAAATCAAATGAGTAAATTGACTCTTCACTCATTCATTTGACTGTTCAAGTAATGTTGGTTGGTTAGTTGTATGTGTGTATGTTTTCTTGCTTGACGATCTAAAAAAATCATCAAGAGTAATAGAGAATCATCCTGAATACAACAGTCAATTGAACAACATCAACAGTCAACATCAACATCAACATCAACATACAGTTTTAAACTTTAAGCATACTTTTGTTGTATTCAGTTTATCTGTGCAATGTGTCAATTGACTCGAACAGGATAAAAGAGAGAGCAAAAGCGCAAGAAAGATGAATCAGAAAGTTAAAGAAAAGAAAGAAAGAAGAAGAAGAAAAAAATACTCAAAATCAAGTTATAAAGTGTTTGGTGTTGAACTGACCATTAAATGTCTTGCTGAAGAGAAAATGTAAAGGGTTCAATTGATTGTACCTGTTGTATTTGTTGTTGTATTGGTTGTAAGGTCACTTATAACACACATTGACAATTGACAAGTTTAACCCAGGTACAACAGCAGCAAATAAATAAGCAAATAAATAAATAGAAAAAGAAAAAACAACCAGTAGACAACAATGACAACAGTAATGTCAGGTTAAAACAAAAATGATGAGTAATGAAGGGAGGAGGAGATGATGATGAAGAAGGACACAGACAAAAACATGTGTGTGTGTACTTCAAATAGGTAAAACTGACAATATTAATTCATGAATAAAGAAAAAAAAGTTAGAAAAATATATAAGAATAAATATCAAAGTGAATAAAAGTTAAGAAAAGTTAATAAAAAGTTGTGGAGGAAGAAAGGACACAATTTGGAGGTTGTAAGAGTACAAGAGACTAAGTGATAGAGTACACATTGGAGTGTAATAAAATGAATGATATTTAAACAACCCAAAGTGACCAAAGTGGCAGAAGGGCAGATCTTAACGTTTACAAAGTAAAGAAGAAAAATAAAAATGCACAAAGTAAATTTAAAAGAAGAAAGAACAAGTGGGGGAATCAATTGCTTGTGAAAGTTGTTGTCAGTAGGTTTTCCCAAATAATTCTATCATTCATTGTCACATCCACACAAACACAAACATAGTTACAAGGAAATTTCTAACCATGTGTGAATATATTCTTTTAACATGTCATATATTATTATGTGTTTCAAATTCAACAGGTAAAAGAAAAAAGAGTTTTTAAGAAGAAGAAGAAAAATAAAATGAAAACTTACCTTTACACCATGCGTTAAATAGAACATAAATTCGTTCACGTGCATCAAATGATTTAATTAATCGTGATCCTTGTTGTTTAGTAGATACACGAAGTCTCCATACACCAACAGCTACATTGGCCGGTATGTGAACTTGAACAGTTACAATATTGCCATCGACTCGATGTGTTCGAGCATCCCATCGACTTGAATCTTTGGTAAACTCTCTATTGGTAGTTACTGGTAAGTAGATCAATGTCTTCTTTCCAAGTAATGGACGAGGTCCTAAAGACCCAACAGGAAGAAAAAATAAAGTTCATAGTTGATAATAATTTTGTCGATGTTGTTGTTGTCGTTGTTGTAGTTGATTGTTCGTTGTTAACACAATTGCATGATAAAATGATGATGAAAGTATCGTTGAAAGATATAATATTTCAAATGTTCATTTGATTAAATTTCATTCCATCCAATCAAAGTATAAATCATGTGGGTGAACAACAATCAATTCAAGTAGAATTAAAAAGGTAAAAAAAAATAACAAATTAAAATATATCAGTAAAATCAATTAAAATTCAATTTAACTTTCAATCAATTAACTTTGACAAGGATAGAATAAAATGTAAACTTTGAGTAACATGAGTAACTAACATAAGTTCGATCAATCGAATGAACAGTAGTTAAAGAAGAAGAAGAAGAAAAAACACATTGATTATATATAAATCGATCATCATCATAAGATGTATTTAATGATGAATAAAAAGGATACTTTAACTTACCGTACATAAATTCGAGTCGTATTTTGTCACGCGTAGGATCATAAATACTTCGCGTTCTTAGTGCTAAGTAAAATGGATCTCCGCGTCGAATAACAAGTGATGGATTGGCTGGATTATGGACAATTTCATACGCAGAGGTTCGATGAGCTTTGGCATTTTCACGTGGAAAGAGGTCAATGCTAATTATGTCATTTTGAGCTAGAACTAAATTACTACATGATAAAATAATACATAGAGTTACATATAATACAGAAGTTAATATATTAGTTAAATTGTTGTTGAGCATCAAGCCAGCATTGGTTGACTTGAAGTTTTTCGACTGACAGCAGCGAGAGAACTGAATCTCAAGTTGAATATGTTGAAGTTTCACTTGCTGTGCAATAAGAATGAAGGACGACTACTACCACCAGTCGCTTGTGGCCTCTTCAACCTGTTTGAGAGTGTGAGAGAGAAAGAGAAAGAGAAAAAGAGAAAGAGACAGCAGGTCCAGTCATGAGATTGTGGAAGAAAGTGAAGTCAAGTCAAGTGAATGCATGGAATCAAAGAGAAAGAGAAAGAGAGAAAAACAGGCGAAGAGTCAAAGTGGCCGAGAGTGAAACGACAGGCAAAAGGCTGAGTCGGGAGGAAAACCTTTCTCCTCTCTCTCTCTCCTCTTTTTCCTTACTTTCAAGCCTTTACCTTCTCTTTACCTTCTGATTTGCCTTGTGCCAGAGGCTGAACAGCCTGCGAAAGGCCATCCAGGCAACAGGTGAAAGTGAGAAGGAAGAAGACAAGAACGAGTAAAAGAGAGTTAAAGAGAGTTAAAGAGAGAAAGAATGAAAAAGATGCTCCTTCATCTCTTTATCCTCATCCCTTCATCTCTCACTCTCTTTCTTTCTGTCTCTCAGTAACTTAGCTAATGAACAGATGCAGAGCAGGCCAAACGTCGGCAACAGGGGAAAACAAGGTTCAACAGTCGCTCAGAGGTCTGTGTCCTCAAGTTGTCCTGAAGTTCGGGTTGGAAGAAAAATTAACTTTTTTTTCTTTCCTTACAGGCCAAACAAGTAAAATGAACGATTCAACTAACTTGCACCACGAAGTAATGCAAAGTGATGAAGAGAAGAAGAAGATGAAGATGAAGAAAAAATAAAATAAAACTTTTTACCAGTCGCCAGTGAAAAAAAAAGTTGCTGCTGCTGATGCCAGTGACATAGGTTTAAGGTTTGGGGCAAAGTAAGAAAGAGAAAGAGAGAGAGAAAGGAAAAAAAAGACAAGAAAAAGAAGAAGAAGAAAAAATAAAATATAAATTCACTTGTCCATGGATATGGATAAAGTCGATGTCCCCGTCGACTTATCTGCTCCTTGTGACATCCCACTTGTAGCATCATCCTTGTGGCTTCTTTCCTCTCTCTTTCTCTCTACTGATCAGTGATGATGATGCCATTCTGTTGCCTTGTATTGAATTACATGCTATTTAGGCTGGTATAATTCACCTTTACTTTTATTTTACTAATATTTTTTCTTCTTCTTCTCCCTTTTTTCTTATTGTAGACATTGCCCTTGCCTTAAGCTGGGTACATTCCAACAGATGTACACCATTCCATTAAGTGCATGACCACAAGTGGACACTTAATCATCATTATCATTCTTCTATTTCATCTTCATCATCATCATCATCCATGTAACCAGGTCACATTGATATGATAACAACAATGTTCCAGTATTCTCTTTTTTTTCATCATCTTTTACATAAAGGAAAAAATTCTTCTATCCATTCGATGAAACCTGTAGAACATATCAATTTGATATAAAATAGTCAACTTGAAAGGTAAAAGGTAAAAGTAACAAACTCATCATCCTTCAAGTAACTTCCACAAAAATTCAATCAAACATTGACCTTGTAATTGTAATTCCTTCAATTTGTGTACAAAATTTTTCAAACATTTGAACAAAATTTCTCTCCATCTCACATACACAAATATGCATTGATAACGGTGATTATTTCATTGTCACAGTTAAATTGATGCCACTTTCACTGTGAAGTGAAAATGGAAAAAAATAAATCATCACCATGTGTTTGTATATTTGTGTAAAAGTGTTTTGTGTCATATTGGTAAAGTAAAAGTAAAACCTTACACATTTAAACACACAAGCTGAACAAATTGAGGCCAGTCGACTGAGTTGAAGAAGAAGAAGAAAAAGAAGAAAAACGCGTGAATCAACAAGGACACAGTGACTTGAATTGCATCACTAAATAATCATGAAAAAATAAAAAAATAACTAAAAGACAAGAAGAAAGAGAAAAAAAAATAACAACAAGTAACAAGTAACAAAGTAACCCATAAAACACCCTGGACTTTAATGTTTAATTGAAAGACAAAAACTTCCTGCCGGTCATGTCATTGTCAATGAAATGATGATGAACGAATCGGACATTTGAAGGAAATCAAATTGAGGGTCTTATTTTCATGAATCACCACCATCAACCATCAACCATCATCATCATAGTTAGTCAAGTTATTTAATTGCTTCCTTCATATTAACTTAATAATTGTAAACTGTGACTGTTATCTTATGTCACACTTGAAGTGTAAATTCAGTCAATCATATCCAAGTAAACGAAGAAGAAGGAAAACAAACGTAACACATTTTTTATTTATCTCTTTTTTTGTTCAAAGGACATTCGATGACATTGTAACCAACAACTTCGATGAACTTGCACATCGATTTTAAGATGTTAATTATCATCATCATAATCATTATAAACCATTATAAACCACTAACAATATCAACAATGACAACAACAACACGTACATCACATTCAATTGAATCACCTGATGATCCTTCATCAATTAACATCATCAAATCATATGACTCAATTGAAAGAAATAAAATTTTCTCAATATTTATAAAACTGTTAAATAATTTGTCTTGGTCAGTTAAAAAGATAATTATCGATATTTAACTTTTTTTCTTCTTTCTTTCCCTCATCGGTCATTGAGTTTGTAATTTCATCCTTTAAAAAGAAACAAGTAGAAGGAATTTGAGTAAAAAAGAGCATTAAATCACACTTTTTTTCTTTCTACTTTGTTCATAAATTGATGTCGAAGAAGAAGAAGAAGGAGAAAGAAAAAAAATGTTCATTCAATACGCTTGATTGCTTGATGGTTGGGGTAATTAGTGAAGATTGTTCAACCACAGTGAGTGGAATGAATGAATGACTTAACTTACCTTACTTAACTTAATTTGACTGTCCACATTGCACTTGCAAGTTGAAAAGGTACAAAGTGAAAAGAAAGAGAAAGAGAAAGAGAAAGATGCTTACGTCATTCCTTCATCATCATCATCATCATCATGACCACCACCACCAGTAGCCCAGTCATTGAGTCATTGAGTCAGTCAGTCAGAATAAATATACTTCATAAACTTCAATGGCGTAAATTGAGTAAGCGTAAAATGTTGTTTTTCTTTAACAACAATTAATTGTACAAAGTGACATGTAAACTAAAAGCAAAAGAAATAAAGAAATAAAGAAAGAGATTTTTGCTGTCTGGCAAAACCCATCAGTGGTTCTGGTGTAAGAGAAAGTCACATTAAAAGTAGCAGAGAATAAAAAAATATCACACAAAGTAATTGTCGTCACAAATGTTCTAGTGTAAGGTATTTTTGTGTATAAATGAAATTAAGTAATTTCACCCTTTAAAATTAATTACATTAAATATCATAGCAAATGCTGGAGCTTTGTTTACCTAATTTCATCACAAACAGACAACAACAACAAGACACCGACAAATGACAAGATGAGACAATTTGCATTATCTAATGATCATTGTGCGTCACCCAGGTTAATTAATTAACAAAAACAACAGGTAAATCACAAAATGCTTGAGGATGTTATTTTTGAATCATCTTGACAACAACAACAACAACAACAACAACAACAACAGCAATAACAACAAGACTTTGATAACCATTTGATTGATTAACCACGAAGATGATCTATCAATTGTTGACAATAGGTCAACTTGTATCTGGATAAATTTATCTACTGATTGACTTGGCAAATTTGAGATCGAGATGATGAGTAATCTTTCCTCCAACTGTGTCCACTCATCCGGTCAGCCTTTCGATGAGAATGATGATGATGAAGTTTGTATCCATCAATATATGAAATACAATTATAATACATGACACTGAAAGAGGTTAGTTAATTATAGACTTGTGAACATCGTTAACAATGAAAAATTTTTCCAATAAAACAATCAATTGTTCGTACTGTTTTTACTCATCGTTATAAATATGTATCAATAATAATAAAAAAAAAGTCATCTCATCATTTGACAGAAGAATTAAAACAATAACAAAGTTGACAATTAAATTAAAATTAAAAAAAGTAGATAAACAAAATGACAAATAAACTTGTATGTGTCATCTAACATCATGACAATAGTAACAAAAGAAAATCCATCAAATCAATTGAAATAAACTTTTTCTTCAAATAATTCTTTCACCTGACAAGTTATCAAAAAAATATATACAAGAAAAGACAATAAATCTTACTGATTACATCATGTTTGTTTGTTTGTATTCTACATCTACAAAATGGTGCAATTTTTCACATTTCACAATAAATTGGTTCAAATTGAGATCATCAATGAATTGAGTCATTTTGATATTTATTTAAACTCATTTATATCATCAAAATGGATACTTCATTACTTACATTTTCTAACCAATCAAACATTGTTGTTATAATTTGATTTTGATGAAAGTAAATAAGATACCATTTCAAAGGTTTACCTTTGATACAACAATATTTTTCTTTATTCAATGAAAGATGTCTTTTCTTTGAGCTGAATAATTGAAATTTGTTGTTTATTCAAATAAAAGACTTTCCTTGAATCCTTTTAACTCAACAACAAGTGTTAACAATCTTAATCAAGGATTGTCACAAGAATGTGTCTGTTATTTTATTAGTTAAGATCATGTGAACTTTCATTCTCCGGATATTTTAATCATCATTGTCGTGACAATTCAAGTGTAGTTGATTACAAGTTGAAACAAAGACAACAACAACAACATCATCATCATCAGTTGCAGAGTAGGTGTGAATTGATGTGAATGAATTACCAAGTGTAGAATATTTCATTCTTTCCTTTACTTGAGGAATAAATGAATATACATTAAATTGTACAATGTACAAATTTTATCAACTTAACTCAAGTCACAATTGACTAATTGACTTACAATAATATTCACAAGGAAATTTTTCGAACAAATTTCACAGGTAAAAATGTACAATCACCAGATGGCATTTGTACCGATCATCGGGCTCCATGGGCTTAAAGTGGCGCTTCGAATTTATCTCTCTTCTGCCGCATCCCAGCTGCTTGTAGATTTCTTACTATATATACATACAATTACAATTTACAATGGATCCTGATCAAAATGTATCTAATATTCAATCTGATGGTGACGATTCAACTACTACTACAACAATTACTACTCCAATTAAAACAGATAAATTAACAATGACTACTCGATGCTATGTTAAATTACTATTACATTGTATGCGATATCCACATGCTACTGTCAATGGTGTTATCTTAGCTGATGATGGTTCCGACAAATCAAATGTCAATGCTGGTAATTCAAAAAATAACAAAAAGTCAAAATCAACAGGACAACTTAAAACTACCAGTCAATCATCACCTCAAGTAAATACACCTTCAAGAGGAGGATCATCTGGTGAAGGTAATCGTATTGAATTGGTCGATGTAGTTCCTTTGTTTCATTTGGGTCATGGCCTGACTCCTATGACAGAATTAGCTCTTCTTCAGGTAGGTCTGATTATGTTATAACTTTTTTTTTTATTATTATTTATTTTTTACCATTTTCCCCTCCTCCCATCATTCTATGTCCTTTGAAGTATGTACATACACACACACTCACGGAGGATATACTAATGCCAATCATGTTGATCACGTTGAAAATATAATTATTTTTAAAATTTATTGTATTAATGATTTAGGTCTCATCTTATTGCAAGGAAAACAATTTAAGTATTGCTGGTGTCTACCAAGCAAGTCGTTACTTTTTCGATGTAACTCCTGATTCATTTATACAAAGAATTGGAGAAAAAATTGCTGAACTAAATCCATCTTCAAATGTACCTACAATATTGGTAACAATTAGCGCATTAAATTTAGCATCAACTATTCGTGGTGATGGTCCATTTGAGAGTGTTTTTAACACCAATGCATATGTAGATGGTAAATGGAAGGTAAATCCAAGGCTTTTAACATTTGAACATTCATCCAATTCAAGTGACATTTTGAATGAATTAGTATTAAATGGCAAATTACAAATGAAATTGAATGACTTTGATAGTCACTTGGACGATATAAGTAATGATTGGACAAATTTACCTATCAATGAAGAAATTAATCAATATATTGATTCCAATATTAAATGTTCGCAATAGAAATTAATCTTCTTAATTCAATATCGTCTAATTCGGAAAATGAATCTTCGTTGTATCTCTGAAGTAATCGTCGTTTTTCCTGCAATGATAACAACAACAACAAAAGACAACAACAATTTGTACGATATTAAAATATTTGAAGATAAATCATCATTTTTACCGGATTTGTGTAACAACACACACACACACAAACATAAACATAAATACACATGGTGAATTTAGTGACCAAATCTATTGATACAGTCACTAACAGTTATAATAATACAAAAATATTTCTTCCTTTTTTTCATACTCTTTAATTAAAATCGATGCTCAGTCAGTAAATAACTATGCAAGATAAATTTATCTCGAGGTTGAATTTTTCACCAATTGTCTTGATAAAACAAAAATAACTCACTTGTTCATTCTTTCTCTCATCAGGACACAACAATTTTGAATAACATTGTAAGAACATGAAAGAAAAATCCTTTTTTTTCTTCATCAAAGGACAAGTGGTTATTGATTGAGGGTTAAGAGTATGAATTAAAGTAGAATATTCCAATCCTTGCTCGGATGACGTAGTTAAATCAATACAATCAAGGTAAATTAGACAAGTTGAATGATTTTTTCATTCATACTCATTGTAAATTGAAAGAAAACAAAAAGTCTATGAGAAGGTTTAACATCAAGTGTGAATCTTTTTACTATCACTTATTTTTTTGTTAACTCATTCAATCTATTGATGAAGGTCATACATGGTAACAATTGTTCAGTTGACTAAATTGGTTGAAGTAGTGTAAAAAAAAGTGGTCCTTCTGTTTTTAAAAATATACTATAACAATATACTTACTTCACGTAGTCTTCTACCTTCGAATTCTTGAAGTTGCTTTCGAAAACCAAGGTTAGGATTGGCAATTGCTCGAGCTGCTCTAACACATTTAAGAGCATCTTTACAGTTGACACTTGTCACTGACATCAAATAAGCGACAAGGATAGTGATACTACGTGAAACACCGGCTAAACTGTACAAAGTAATGAAAAAAAGTTAAAATCAATTAGTACAATCTGATGAAATATTTTACTTTTATCTAAATATATCAATCATGCTCACATTTATACACAATGAACAACCAAAAAATGAAAAAAAGAGTAACCATTGTTTATTGTTTCAATGTGGTGTCACGTCAAGTGCAAATGTCAACTGTCACACCCATCAGACAGACACACATTTATACATTTATACATTTATACACATAGATATAAGTAGTTCAATGAGTTAGTTGACATTCATTCGACACTGACCTTCAGGTAAATGACAAAGCAGCAATGAACAGAACAATTGTCGAATACAAGTCAATGCATATCTCACATGTTTAACGTCATGAAGAATGAATTATGCTTGACTGAGTGTATGAAAAAAAGGAAAAGTTAAACAGACACACTTTGTGACACATACAGAATAGATTAGAACAATTTTTTTTGTTACAAAAAAATAAAGGGAAAAACAAAACAAAAGGTTCTTTTAACATATACACTGGTTCTTAATTATATACGGTGAAAGATCGCATACATAGACAAACACATGGTGTGTAATTGTTCTAAAAGTATACACACAATTTGACTACAAAATGAAAGAGTTAGAACAAAGAAGAGTTCTAACAAATTGAGTGACAACAACAACAACATGAATATGTAAAATTCTTTATACAAGTCAATTAAGTCATTAGAACATGTTGTAATTTGTATAAACTTACCAGTGAATTAGAACTGTTCCACCATTTAAACGGGCTGAATGTATAAAATCGTTGCATTGAGGAACAAATTGAATTAAATTCTGTTCTGGTTGATCAGAAGCAGGAATACACATGTACACAATGTCCTGAAAATGACAACAACATTATAAATCAATCAATAAATCGATTAAATTCTTACTTCATGATTTCCTTGTCTAGGATTATCGTGAATGGATAAAATGTGTGTAATTTTATGTTGTCGAATTTGTTCTTCATCTCTTGAATCACGAACTGAACCAACATACAATCCAGGTAAAACCTAGTGAAATTTAATGTATTTTATTTATTAATCGATAAACAAAAAGTAAATTATTAAATTCATGCAAAAACAAATAACTCACTTTGTTCATTTCATTTCCCATTTTAAATTTATTATCAATAGAATCGTCAGTTGATGATGATGATGTTGATTGATCTTGAGATCGTGATGATTTACAATACAACAGAACATCCCATGTCTCCAATGAACAGGAGTATTTACCACTGATAATGATCAAAGAACAGAATAACAATTGATTAATTGTTATAAATATACAACAAAATATACAAGTATCATATCAAAATAATAAACAAATGTCAGTTCTTTAGTTCTTTAGTTGTAATGACAAGTGAACATACACATTGCACAACATACAAATGTATATGTTACACAGGTAAAACAAGAACAAAAGATAATGAAAACGTTCAAATATCGATTTACCTAAAACATGAACCTATGAGTATGAAAAGGAGAAAGAAAAGACACGTACCATCGAATGATTTTTTTCATTGGCATAGAGACAGAACAGCAATCAGTTGTAATAGTAAGTTCATTTGCAAATTACAATATTCAGGGCGTCAATGGTTCAGTGATGTTAATTGGTAATTGTTCATTTGACATTCTTCATATCAAAAGAACAAGTTACGAAGTGATGTTACATGAACATTCGACAATAGAACAAGAAGAAGAAGAAGACCAAGAAGAACCAAGTACAACCAACAAGGCCAAAATGAGATGTGACTTGAACCTTACCTCATGATACAATGTGTTTGTCTTCTCTTACATTTTCGGGTTCTGCGCTGTGTCTAGTGATGAGGATCGACTTGCGATGCTTCACTCCATTCCACGAAACATTCTGTTGCAAAGGCAAAGTGAATAATTGAACTTACAGTTGTGTTCTATCTTGTACGTCGTATGTTCTATTCAGCGTCTTTACTGGTGAAAGAGTCTATTGCGCCAGTCACATGTGAACATGTGAACATGTACATGAACAAAACAGTCCAGTTCAGAAGAGAAGAGAAGAGAAGAGAAGAGAAATTCATAGTGCATACATTTTTTTGTCACCGTCAGTCGATAGCTGATTTTGCTCAATTCTTCTTTTATTCACAGACACAAAATGTCTTTCTCTAACAATCAAGGACACTTCTACCAATGATCTAATGAATCTGTCACCATCACAACCATATTTTTATTTCTTTTCTTTTCTCCCTGTCAATGTCAACACACAAACACAAGCAACTAAGTGCAAGTAATTTGTCAAATATTATTCTTAATATCGATAAATGTCATCATTTAAGAAGGTTCTTAGTATTTTCATTATATTAATGTTAAACTCAACATCTCCATACATACACATACTGACACAGTCACACTGATCATTAGGTTTACCGGTACTGGTACTATTGACCTACATTACTCATTAGTTTAACAATATGACAGCGAAGAAACAAGATGAAGAACAGGTTAAGTAACTTAAGTACATAAGAAGATAATCTTAACACTTCGTGTCCTTGACATGAGATTGTCAATTGTCAAGATGTATAAGGAGACAATTAACAGATCAAGTTCACTCTTCTTTCCTTACTCCAATCAATTGGTCATCTTTATCTACACAAGATGAACAAAATATCCATGCTATTGTTTACCTTGATAATTGTATCACAATTACAATTATATTATTTTTCACCAATTCAAAGAAAATTCATTGTCAGTAAGTACAAATTCAAATTCAATCCAAAAGAACCAATCAATTCAAATTCATCTGATGAGGATAAAGAAGTGATGAATATTATCAGTTCGATTGTTAATTCAAGAACAAATGAAAATTCCACTCAAACAAATAATGATTTTAATGAAGTTGCTCGATCAAATCCTGATTCAAATGATGCCAGATTTATTAATCCATACAATCCACATCATATGCTTCCTCCTCCACCTCCTCTTTCACCACCACCACCATCAATGTTCAATGGTGATTATCCTCATGGACCAAGTTCGATGCATGATCCAATTGTTCATCCAGATTCACCAGATGAAATGAAAGAAACAATAGATCGACAGAATAGTCCTGATGTTTTACCTGAATTAATTGAAAAAGGTTTACTACGTCGAGCTCCTTGGCAACGACCATCATCATCATCACCTACTTCATCATCATCATCGAGTTCTAAAGATCTTGATAGCAATAATTTGATAACAAAAGAACGTTTACAAGGTTTTCTACTTGGTTTAGCTACACCATTTTTAGTTGATTTACATATTGAGTAAATAAATAAAATACCTGATCAAACATTTCATAAGATAAAACATGTGTTCAATTGTCCATAAATAAGGGTCATCAAAGTGTAATGACGATGAAAATGATAACATGTTTCACTGTTCTTTTATATTTCACCTTCAATTCAATGGCCAGTGAATGATGAGAGTAAAGGTGAACACAGGTGAAGAAAAGTTAACAAAAGTGAACAACAACAATGTTCGAACAAGTTTGAAGAGGTTCTCAAGTTGCCTATTAATCGAAAGAGGTTTTTTTTCCTCTGTCTCTCGATTGTGTGCAATCTGTCACACGGTGAATTCCTTGTTCTTTGTATGCTTGTACGTCCATGTTATGTCCTTCATTCAACACTGTACCCAGTCATGCGAATCAATATAAAAACACTTTGTATCAGAGTATGAACAAGATGAGAAAAAACGAAAGAAAGAAAGAATGAATGATGATCTATGTGAAAAGAAAAAATTCTGCTTGCGTAATCATCTGCCCTTCTGCAGATCAATCAGATATTCGTCACGAAACGTTCAATCAAAAAAAAAAAAAAATAGACAGAACAGGACAGAATAGAACATTTATAACATTCGAGAGATTTTTAATAGAATAGATAGAAAAAATTACTTTGAGTGATTTTTTTTGATAGAACAAGAAAAAATATATCAGATCATATTGAAATCAATATCTTTATATTGATCATCTTCATCAAAATCAACTGTTTGATTAGATATTTCATTTATTTGATGTTGGTTATTTTCATCAACATCGTCAAAGTAATCAAATTTATCATCGTCAAAGAAGTCAAATTCATCAGGAAAATCATCGTCGACTTGTAATTGACTTTGTAAACGACCAGCAAGATCATACATTCGAGCATAAACTTTGGATTCTTCTGTTGATTCTTGTAAGTTGTTGTTGGTAGAATTCATTGTGTGGGAATTCATCATGGAATGATGATCAGAGGATTGTGATTGAACAACAAATAGTATATCTCTAATAAATGCATCAATATTACAACGATTGTAAGGAAATAATTTCCCAAGAACATTACGTACTTCAGATAGAACTTCACGCTTTTCACGATTATTTTCAAAGTATACAAGTTTTGATTGTAGTACTAATCCACGATCTTTAGATTGTTGACTTGATTGATATTCAGACCATGGAACTTTATCTTTAAATTTTTCACCATTTTTATCCACTAAAGTAGGAGTTGAATGATACATAGTACTTCTAATAGCAATTTCACTTTGAATTTCTAATGATAATCGATCAGCACGACAATTGGCAGTTTCATAACGACCTAAACGATCACAGAGAGAATATGAATCAATTAATCGAGTACATTGATCAATTGAATTATGATTAGATCTTTTAATATATGTTTGATGTAAAGTAAGTAGTAGAAAAAGTGGATTCAATGGTGATCGTTGAATTAAATCGTTAATATTTTCAACAAGAGGTAAATCACGAACTTGTGTTGGATATGGATGAGTTATCAATCTTTTGCTGTAAATTAATTTACCAATGAAATGAAATGAACTATCCAATTTATCACGAACATGAAGTAAATTCGATGAAGGAGAAACAAGTGACTCAGTGGAAGATTCAGATTCAGAAGTAAATCTAGTTCGTTTAGGACAATTGACGCTAGAATTAGATGAATCTGAGTATTTATAGTTGATTTCAAGACTGTTGAAGGCACTTCTTAAATCACCAAAAGTACTGATCTCATCAATATCTGCCTTGGCGATTGTATTGTAATGAGGTAATTTTTTCAAAGCTTTGATTATATAAGTACGAGCCACAGGATTGAATTTGATGTGAGTGATATTCAATTCATCAATAAGTAAAGCAGGAAAAAGATTGTACCCTGCCATGAGTTTCCTTGAAGAATCACCATCAATTAATGATTCCGTTGATTCACCGTTATCTGAAATGATAAATATTATAGGCACATGTTTTTTCTTGAAGAATTTAATCATATTACGTAGAACATTATGATAATCAGTAGGTTTGTTGTAAAAACCAGTAGGCAAATCTTCAATCAGAACAATCTTACGATTATTAGCGTCACTTACAGATCCAATAAGGGGTTTGCAGTTATTAAATAACAATTCTTTAAATTGATTGACTTGTGATGCAATAAATTGACCATCACTGTATAGATCACCATTTGGATCAAGAATATCAATTTCATCAGATGAAATTTCTTTCAAAGCAATATGATGTTCTTTACAGATCAATTTGACTGTTATGGTTTTACCTGAACCAGCAGGTCCAGTAAGTAGTGCGATTCTTGAATGATTATTATTTAAATGATCATCTTGATCTGACTGAGTGTTAAAGATACCATCAAACCATTTATTTAAATCCTTTATTTTACCCGGATGAATAGCCAAGTCAGACAAAGTGGTTGGTTGGTATTGTTGAAACCATGGTAAATCAGATATCGGTGGAGATGTTTGATTTACATTAGATGTTTTAACTTGACGTCGTTTACGAACATTACAACGAGCCATCATTATAAAATGTGATGAGTACAAAAATGTTCACGATATGTCATATAAACGGATTGAAAGACGAGACACATTTAACGTTCAGCGTGCTTTAGCCGGGCTCAAAGTGTTCATCCGAGTGATGTCCAGTAGATGTCGTCACTGTATGTCAATGTGTGAAAAGCAAACACAGACGATGACGAAAGATGCAATGCAAACATTATTAGCAAATATACTTTAACGTATGTCTCTCTACATTTCTTTTTTCTTTCAACGACAATTAGATTAACAGAGACACAGACATAATATACATAGTGAATCATTATTATCATCACAAAAAAAGAAACTAGAATAAATGATAATCTTAGTCAAAATTTATTGTAGACAATTTACTTGGAAACACTCGTAGTGAATAAATCCGTGTTAAAGGTTAACTTGCGTCCTTTGGTGTGATAAGTTGCTGAATATTCAACAGCAATAGATGAATTTAAATTATTTTCATCACCTTGGGCAGTTGTTGTAGTGATAGAGGTTGTTTTATTATCAATTGAACGTTGTTGTTGTTGAATTGTTTTTGCTTGTTTATCAGTCAATAAATGTTCAAATTTATCATCAAAAAATTCAAATGATACACCTTGTTTCCAATATCTTGGCCAATTAATGTATGATCCACATTGTAATTCATCAGTTGGACCAGTTGAATGTAATAATGTATCATAATGATAAAATTTAGTCCAAAATACAAATGATATATGTTTTAAAGATGTATCAATAGATGATAAATTAATTAAAAATTTACCATTAGTCGACTTTTCATTGTAAACAAGAGATTGAAATTCAGACCATGTCCAATTGAACAATATAACCGGTGATGATACTAATGCACGACATGGATATTCCCAGACAAAATAAGATTCAATTTCTGGATCCACAATTTTAATAGCTTCTTGAATTAACGAATCAAATGCAGATAAGTTAAATCCTTGTACATTATTACCAACTTTAGATTTAGTCTTCCATAGATGGTTAAATTGAACAACAGCCATTTCAATCATCACACGATTAGGTAAAACATGATCCATATCAAAGTGACTCATATGAGCATTTTGGCACAATTTTACCCATAAATCAAGATGGTCAAATGGTAAATCTGCTGCCAATGAATAAGGTTCCATTATCAATAAATCTAATTTGCAACCAATAGATTCAATATTTGATACTGTAGAACAATTATTATTAATTTCATTTTCAATTGCAAATAAATTATGAAAACGTGTACTTGAACATTCAGAGCTACATATATAAATGTTACAATTGGACCATCGTTTGGCAATCAATATGGGTAAAAGAGATGAATCACCATAATAAAGTATTGACCCTTTAATTGAACAAGTCAAAAATGTTTTATCCATAATTTTTTTAATACAGTTGAAATAATTTTGATGATAAATTATATCATTGAGTATACCAATTCGACTACGACTTAAATGTGAGTGTATTCCACATGAACATTGACATTCAATACGATCATCTAATGAAAAACTCAAACTAAATTCATCATGGTTAGCAATTATATCAACTTTACTACCAATTTGAAGTAATTCACCATAACATGTATTACCATTAGATACAGCAGGTAAATGATAAATTGCTTGAATCCAATGTTCACGCCAAGGTACATTTAAGTCATCCAAGCCGCTTTGTGGAAATTGTGGTTTAAGTGATAATATTATTTCACCATCTGAATCCATGAGCAAATCCCACCAAAATAATATCAAAATGGAACTTCTATTGACATTTTTAGTCAATGTACATTTAACTTGTTTACTTTGTGATAAATTTAAACTTGTTATATCAGTAAAATCATAGTCAAAAATAATTTGAGGTTCAGAACAAAAATCAAAATCAATACCTGGCTTCAATTGATTTACTTGAAAATCATGTAAATGACCAGATCCAGGACATGATAGTACTTCATGTGGTGGATTTATGGTGACTGTACCTGTTTTAGTATCACCAACAGTTAATGGAACAAATTGATTTAATTTAGTTAATGAATCAGACGAGATCAATTGTATCCATATACGAGCTTTAGCTGGTACTGCCATTGAATTTCCTTTCGATTTAACCAAATGAAGTAAAGCTGATCGATAAACTGGAAGGGCACCTTCACCAATTAATTCAGTATCAAATAATTCGGTGATTAAAAGATCTGCACGATCTGATTCTTTGGCAACACGACCAGCTTCACCTCTCATATGAAGTACTGAAATATTTGAAGACATTAAATTTTCGTTAATAACACTAGTAGCACATTTAGCCATTGGGCCAAAACATTCATATGCAGTGGCTGATGCTTCAGTATTTAAACGTTGAGCTGATCGTATGGCCATCATAGCAAGTAAACCGGTTCCAGTACCAATATCAGTAATTTTAATTGGTGATGATGATAAACCTTGATCATTTTTTAATTTAACCAATTTATTGATTGATTTAGTAATTGCTTGATAATAAGCATGATTACGCTCTTCATCCAATAGCATATCAGCATAGGAAGCTCGAGCAATGGCCCGTAATTCGTCAATATCCACATTATTTTTATCGACATCAGTCAATCCAGTTGTTGTATCATAATTAACATCGATGATATTAGATTCTGGCATTTGTCCTTGTTTGATCCACAAGGAGCAAAAAGACTGATGTGACGAAGAATGTGAAATGACCGAAAAGGCCTAACCTGGTGCAGGTCTATGGGGCGCAGACACCACGTGAATTTTGCGGATGAAGAAGGGAGAAAAGAAAGAGAGTGAGTAGAGAGTGTAGAGAGACAGGCAGACAGACAGAAAGAAAGAAAGAAAGAGAGACAAGAGAAAACGAGAGAATGAGAGTGAAAAGAGAGAAGAAAAGCGGGATGTTTGTCTAAGTTCACTCGGATCACACTCATCTTCATCGTTACTCTCTCTTAACTACTGCCTCATTTATTTCTTTTTTCTTTCTTTCTTACACTTGTCAATTACACACTCTCCTACCTGAGTGACAATCTTCTTTTCTCTTGATTCTTCAAATTCCACTTGCACTTGTTCATTTGATTTAAATGTGTTGATAATAATTTACCTCAAGTTGTGTCACATTGAAATATATTCATTCCATTTGCATTGCGTAAGTTGCTGTACCTCAGTTACATTGAAATTTTTTAATATCTATTTAGGTTACTTGAAATGTGATATTAAATAACATGACCATGTTCAGTTCATTTCCAGGAATAACTTGTATAAAAATTTTATTTTTCCTTCCTTTTCCTCAGCGTAACCGACAGACGAACTAATCAACCGAAACATGAAACATTCAAAGTAAAGGTGGCACTACGTAATTCCGTCATTTCGTCTTGGATATGGCTGACGTTTAAACTCAGCAGCAGGTTAGTGGCGAGTGTGATCTTCTAACTGGTAACAAGTAAAAATCAATTGAGTATTTATTTACAACCAATCAAGATGTCTGAACCATCATGGTCACCTGTTCGTCATGATATGGTATCAACTGCAGTTAAATTTTTGCAAGATCCTCGTGTAAATTCAGCTTCTGATGAACAAAAACGTCAATTTTTATATCATAAAGGCCTAAATAATGAAGAAATTAATTTATCAATTCAAATTGCTTCTGAAGTATTACCATTTCATATGATGCAAATGTCACCATCATTATCACCATCACCACCACCAGTTAATCATCATGCACTTTCACTTGTTGCTCCTCTCATCATTGCCTATGGTACAATTCAAGGCCTTTACATTATCTACAAAAGGTATATCGAACCAATTTTATTTGGTCCACCCAAAAAAAGTCAACTTGTTTTGATCATGGAAATGATTGGTAAATTACAATCTACAGCAGATGATATAAAATGTTCTTTCGAACAAATGGAAGACAACATAGTTGTTAAATTAAAAGAATCATTGACCCAACATTCTCAATTGATTTCAAGTGAAAGATTAGCAGCATCTGAATTGAAAAAAGAATTAAATTCACTTAAAGCACTTCTATTAAGTCAACATAATTTTCCTAAAACACCATCTATACCATATTGGCAAAATGGTATAAGTGAAGACAAAAAAGATTCCGTCAAAGTTGAAAAAGAGACCAAATAAAATCTCATTTTGTTGATCAATTTTTTATTAATATTTAATAATTAATTTTTTTTCTTTATTCTACATGATTTCTTCTTAATAATATTCTCCTTAAGTACATTTTGAACTTGGTGAATTTTGATTCTTCATTTTCAACTTTATCTGTTGGTCGAATTGTTCTGGTGGTTAATGAATGAATGGGACCAAAAGCAATAGAAAGAACTGTACTGACAAAACATATGACATTGTAGGGCATTGAAAAGTCAGGTGTTGGCAATGAAATTAATAAACATTCGGTGTAAATACGAATCAATTCACTATTGAACGTAGAATTAGGAAATTCAGTTAAATCAAGGAATTGATTTTTTCTGAATGTTAAGATAGCCGATCCACCGTACAAACCATGATTAGCATCAGGAGGATATTCAGTCCATTTGAGGAAAGACCTAATAAAGTCCATTTCAACCATTGTCACTGATTTAGGTGGTAAAGTGAATACCAATTCAAGATGATGAGGTGAAGCTCGATCTTTGGAAGGAGTGTAAACTAATGATTCAGGTGTTATTTTCAACGAGGGACTAACCAAGTGAATGTCTTCACCATCCTCATCTGTAAGAACATAATCACCATTGTTTTCCTGACTGGATGTAATGATGGATAAGGTATGTGTGTAAATACGAAAGTACCAGGGAATCACGTCCATGTAGATGACCTTGATACTTTTGTCATGATTGTTTGTAATACGTGTGAGAATTCCACCAGAATGAAGTCCATAGCCAGAAACTGATCGAGTAATGGTAATTAGTGAGGAAACTTCTTGCCCATAGAGGTGATTTTGATCGTACTTGGCAGCTACATTGAAAGGACGTGTAGATGATTCATTGTTAGACTTCAACACTTGATCTAAATCATAAACTGCCATCGATTGAGTCCTTTTTCAACTATGGAATGAGGTGTTGGAACAAGTTGAAATGGAATTCGTGTACTGTTGGATGTTATATCAATGTAAATTTTAGTCGATGAAGCTAATGGCGATACTGATTGAACTTGAGACCCAAAGAGACGGTATAATGACCAATTTTGCTTACCATTTGTAAGAGTTGGATTGAAAACAACTGTCAATGACAATGTCAGTTGTGATGAAATTTGAGAACAATCAGCATCTCGACAGACAGGTTTAATGTCAAGAGCCAGTGAAATGTAACTACTGTCAAATAGATGAGTAGTTGATAGAAGTGATCCCAAACCAGATTTACCAAAGGTTGGTAATAATTTTTTCCATGGAGTTAAATTTTCAGTACAAGCTGATTCATGAGCTACACCAGCATAGTGAATAGAATTGTTTTTAAGTATCGTTTGATCAACCAATCCTTCAGGACGGAATGAAAATGCAGGATTGACTGTTATTGAATTTGTCTTTTTGAAATCCATGGATGAACAAAATTGTGCTGATAATTTACTTGTTACTTCTTGCCATGCTGAATCAGGTGATGGATGAAAAGGTGAAAACCAAAGCCATAATTCAGCTCCTGACATAGCACTTCGAACTGGCAATGACCATCGTTTGTGTCTCCAATAACCATTTGTCAAGGAAAAGTGAAGTTCATCTATTTCATGTTGAGTAAGAAGTGATCCAATGGCAAATGGAAACAGATCATAATGTTTGTGCCAACGTGAATGTCGATGATCTTGAGACCAGAGTATTTTAAATTCAAAATTTGCTGATACTGTTCCATCTTGATGTGGTTTGATCAGAAGACTTTCGCTATATTCATCTGTCTGATTAATGGCATTGATATTTACAGGTATTGCAATAAATGAAATGAAAAGTACTATTGAAAAGTGACCCATGTGACCAAATTAATCCTCAGTTCAGTGGAAGAAACCTCACTTTGACCAGGTACCGGCTGACTAAAGGATTGTATTACATGCTACACCACTTGATGTCAGCATGGGTCCAAGTGGTTGGAACCCGGGTTTACTCACAAAATTTGTCAATTTAAAGTAAAGTTTGGCACCATATTCGATTGACATCAAACTCACAGGTAAGCCATGACTATAAAGAATGGCTATATTTTATTAAGGTACTATTTTATATCAATGTATATTTGTTAATAGAACAATTGGAGTAAGGGAATGGTTTTTACAAAGTAAATACATCAATTAAAAGTCAAACACAGTTTTAACCTAAACTGGGTTGAGTAAAAGCAACCCGACCTCCTGAACATCCAGAAACTATTAAATCATGAACAGGTGAAAATTTGCTCGCTAATACACTGTTTTTGTGAGGTTGCAATTGAAGAGCTTCTACCAATTGCTGAGGACCATTAGTTGATAATGTTTTTTTGCGTACTTGGCATTTCGTTGAAATGATGGTCGAAAGATAAAATTCGAAAACCTTTGTCATAAGGTGAACAGATCAAGCGTCCATCCTTACAGAAGGAAGATTCTTTTGAATGTCCAAGGCTTGTGTTATTTTCTTGAATGTAGAACATAAGACGAGATACATTAGTGAATATGTGTGGAGGTGACTGGTTAGATTTAATTTCTCTGTATGAAGTATTAGGAGTCAGTATGGTTGCATGAGCTCGTTGATTGTAAGATCGAGCAGAAATTATCACAACAGGACTCATCTGAACCTCAGGTATCATTTCCATTGGTGATGAACGTGTTACAGATGATGATGATGATGAATCATCTATATTTTGATGTTCAGATAATGTTGATGAATTGACTGGTTGGTAACTGGGTTGTATTCTTCTATTAGGATGATCATATGAATGTACGATACTATCTTTAGGTAAGTGTATTGGCATCTGTTCAGTTGGTTTGATGTCATCTTGAATATCATGAACACATGTCCACTCGAAATCATCCTTACGATTTTTATTTCTTGATAAAATTGTCCATCCATGTGGATGTACTTCTAATGAAGTGATAACATGTGCTTCATCTTGAGGTGGAAAGTCTGAGATCAATTCAACTCGATTTCTTTTGGCAACAAATAAATGATTAAACCATGAACCAAAATCAAAACCAAATGAATGGCCTCGTTGCATCAATCTATATAAATCAGACTGAAAACCTGCTAAATCCATAGTTAATTTAGATAAATCAAGATCATGTATGACCATTAAGTATCCTTCAGATGTACCAAAAATTAATTTTGTTCCATCAGGTGATAATTTACATTTCATTACACATGATACATGTAAAATTCTTTCAGGAACATTAAGTGAATTATTATCACTATCAAATACTGGACAAACATAAACAGATCCATCAAAATCAGTCGTTGTTATTACAAGTGATCGAGATTTATAATCATATTCTAAATTTTTAACCGGATTTGGATATCGTGCAAGTTGTTTGATAGGATTATTTACCATTCGACAATCCCAAAGATTGACAGTTGAATCATCGGAAGCACTAGCAAATAATTTATCATCCAAAAATTTAATACAATTGACTGATTCATCATGGGCAAATGAAATATTTTTTATCAACCTATGGCACACAGGATCAAATAATAGAATGGATTTTCTTTCAGTACCAGCAGCTAAAATGTGACCATTAGGTGAAAAGGCAAGATTAAGGATTGCTCCATGAAAGTATCCTTGACAATGATTGACTTGATGAAATTCATAAATAGTATTTTTTTGAACATTATATAGTTTACATAAACCACCAGCAAGTGATGCAGCATAACCAATTGGCCTTTTACGAGATGTGAAACCTAATTCTTGAACAAATGGTAGATGAGACCATGATGAGGCAGGATGTGGCCACTGCATCCTGCAGAAGTATAACTCAAACTGACTTTGAGTAAATTTTATACATTCAGTTGCTGTTGAATGTTGTTGACCATGAAATTTGGAGGAAAACGAGAGTCAAACCAAGAAACACGATGGAGTCTCTACTTTGGTCTTTCTCACTCAAACAACTGATCAGCTGATCGGCCTAACCTTGTCGTCTGTCCATTGAGATCGGCGCTTTTCCTCTCTATTATCTATCGACCTCGGGCTGTGGACACTTCAACCTACTGTGAGGGTGATGATTTGACCTTCAAACTTTAACTTTAACAGGTGAACATACTTAGATCCTCAAAATTTCATGGTCAAAAAGATTTCAAATGTTTTTCCCTTACATGCCTTCAGGTGTAATGAATTCAGTATCTTGAAAGATCAAATGGTTACCTCAAACACGGGAACAAAAATCCTCACTACAAAAGATGTTACATCAAATTTAAAAAAAAATCACACATTTCTTACCATGATCATTGAACTTATGTCCCATAAGTTTGTAAAAAATAACCTTAAAACATTAATTAGTACAAAGATTTATTCGAATTAATAAATTACATGTTTCATATTGAAAAATTATTTACCTTTACTCAATGATTTATGTGGTTGATTCATTGGATTTTCAGGAGACTTTAACCATTCTTTCTTGAGTATCTGTTTAATTTGAGAAAGTCTAAATGTTGGATTTTCCTGTTTTAAACGAGGTAAATTAACTTCTTCAAAAGCATTGTAAGCAGCTTTCATACGTTTTTCAGGATGCAAATCTAATGACGATGATAAATTATCTTTGATACTTAGAACAGCAATTGCTTCATCAACTGTACGAGCTTCTAAACCATCAACAGGCAATCGATTAACATTTTCTTCAATTTGATCTTCAACAACAATAGATTTTTCAGCTAAAAGCTTTTGTCTTTGTAATTCTTTTTCTTTATCAAGTCGTTCTTTTTCTAAATTATATTCAATATCAGCACGTGTTAATTTTTTAGGTTCAATTTTATTAGATGTTCCCATTTCTTGTTCATATAAAGCTTGTTTTAATGCTTTCTTCTCTAATGCTTCAAGTCTTTTCTTTTCTTGATCTTCTTTTCGTTGTTGCTTTTTAGCAATTAATTTATCATCATCTTTCCAATATTCATCTTCTTCTTGTTGACGTTTTTTATCTACTTCTGCTTGTTTTTTAGCTTCTTTTCTAGCTCTTGCTTCAATTGCTTTAGGATTAGTTGTAACTTTTTTAGGCATATTGGGTGTAAAATCAAGGCAAACGATAATGAACAAAATCAGCTGCGTGAGTTGTTATAAAATGCTTGATGACATGAACAACCGCTGAAAGTCACTACTGTAGTTTGACCGGCCATAAGAGAAGATAATTTTGGTTACTTGTGACAATTGATATTAAATTCAAATTGATATTTTATTTAGTAGTGATATTATCAATGAAGACATAACTAAAAGTCTAACAAGATTAAACAGATTCTTCATAACAAACTTGTTTGTTCATTTGTCTCTTCCAATGTTAATCAATGTATGCAATGTGAAGACGGTCCGTGGTTTTTTTTTTGCCTTAACATTGCAACAATTGCATCGAATAGTATCTTTACTCTGTGACTGAACTACAGCTTATTGTCCATCAAATTGATTCAAGATTTACAATCTTGACATAATCAAATTAACAGATGGCATATAGGTACATTCAAGTGGCTTCATGTGATTCATTACTTTTATCACCATCCAAGTTTGCTCGAAATAATGTACGAACCCTTTCATGGATTGCAAAATTTCACCTGAATCCACTTCGATCCCATATTCTTCCTTCTGTTGCGTCAGGTCATAATTTTACTGTTCAAAGACGAAAAATTAATTATCAACTGAGTAAAATTATTCAAAATTACTCTAATTCAGTAAATAGTCATCTTGATTTAAATTATCGTTCATTATTTTCATTATTTGATCGTTTATTTAAACAAGCATCAAATGAATCTAATGAACGTCCTAATGATAAAAAATCATCAGCAGGAACTGATAAAAAAGATACAACCAAAGATGAAGAAAGTAAATCAAGTAAAGGATCATCAGAAGATTCAAAGGATAATTACAAGATTACATTTGAAAAGAATTTTGAATTTAAATTACCTGAAACACCACCTGGTTATAATGTAATACCTTTCATTGTTGCTGCATTAATCTTATATGGTATTCGTAATGAAATGTCAAATCGTGAAATAACATGGAAAGAATTTATTAACTTTTATCTATCTCGTGGATTGGTAGATAAATTGGTTGTCGTTAATAAGAAATGGGTTCGTGTTGTACTTCAACCTGGTGCTGGTGATGGAACTAAACCATGGTTTTCCATTGGTTCTGTAGATTCATTTGAGAGGAATCTTGAATCGGTACAAATGGAACTGAACATCGATCCTATCAATTTCACACCTGTATTGTATAAATCTGAGATTGATATGTCAACTGTCAATAATTTACTACCTACCTTATTTTTAGTTGGTTTCATGCTATGGACAATGAGAAAATCATCTGCTCTCTTTTCAGGTAAAAAGGGTGGTGGAGGATTATTTGGTATTGCATCAACAACAGCTAAGCTAATTAATCCTGCTCAAATTGGTGTAAAGTTTCGTGATGTTGCTGGATGTGAAGAAGCCAAAATCGAAATCATGGAGTTTGTCAACTTCCTTCGAAATCCTAATCAATATGTTAGTCTTGGAGCTAAAATACCCAAAGGTGCATTGCTTACTGGACCACCTGGTACAGGTAAAACTCTCTTAGCAAAGGCAACAGCTGGTGAAGCTAATGTTCCATTCATCACCGTCTCTGGTTCTGAATTTCTTGAAATGTTTGTTGGTGTTGGTCCATCACGTGTAAGAGATATG
>JASXTE010000084.1:0-146054 GCA_030280995.1 Hemileia vastatrix | reverse complement strand
CTTCACTTGCTGTCCATTCGTTCACAGCAAATGTCCAGTACACTTCTCACGCTGACACACAAACAGTGGGAACATTTCTTCTCTTTTTCTCTTCCAACGTTTCTTCTTCATTTTTCACCATCAGTCAAACTAACAAAAGTCACTGGTACACCAGAGTGACACTTTTACGCGAGTACAAGTTACAAGAGTGAACTTTTTTTCTACGAATCGTTTTACTTCATCCTTTCCACTGGTAGTACATTAGCAAGTGATCTTTTTAAAATATCACTTGTATTGTAATCATATTGGATAATATTTAGGAGCATATTAACCTGTTGACCTGACACATTGAATGGACAAATCACCCAAACACACACAGGACACACGGATATGAACATTTTGAAGGGCAATTTGAATCTTTACGAGTTGAGCAGAAGGATTGTCAGTGACACTTCCTGTCACTTGACTACCTTTTTTTTGGTCAATGCAAGTTGTTGAGTTGAGGAGCGAAGGAAAAAAGAGGAGAGAGAAGAGAAGAGAGGAGAATTGAGGAACTTGTACACTTCCTCTTTTTTCCTCAAGTTTTCTCTTCTTCTTCTTCTTCTTCTTCTTCTTTGGCTATTTTTTCCTTTCCTCTTTTTTTTCCTCTTTTCTTTCATTCCCGGTCACACGGGAGACCAAGCAGTCGAAGGTTAGGTCTTTCAGGTCTTTTTTGCCTTTGACGTCTTGTACCTTACAGTCCTTCGGGCCAAAAGACACAGAAAGCCTTTTCTAAGAAAACTCACGCTCAAAACAAACTCTCAGAGTAGGAAGTACAAGTACGGGCAAAAAGGCCACTTTTCTTCAGATTCTTCCTCTGACCTCAATGTCATTCCACTTTTTCTCCTCTTCTTTTTCCCTTCTTTTTCTCTTCTTTCTCTCACGAACCATTGAAACTCATTGGAAGGAAAGTTCAGTTTCACACTGAACCCGAAAACTCGCAGAGAAGAAAACAACAATCCACACAACCGGAGAACCAATGAACCACTAACGCTATAGAACAGTAGGACATTGGCTACTCTTAACTATACTCTACAACTCAGTCACTACTGTACACTATGTATACACTGCTACCTCTTGCGACCCTCAAAGACTGGGTCAAACCCACCAAATTACTCGCTCTTTAACTTGCACCCACACTAATCCAGTTCCTTATTTTTTTCTCTTCTTCTTCTTCTCTGTTGTTGCTCTTTTCCTTTTCCTTTCCTTTTCTCTTGTGTCCCTACAGTTTCAACTTCCTGCCTGTATGTCAAAGAGACAGACTGACCATTCTAAACTGACCGGTGTCCACTTAACTTCCACCTTTAAGGGCAACTTCTCACCCTCCACATGGTGGGCAGTCAATAACAAAACCTAATCGAATGTTACAACTCAACAACAACAACCACAACGATAATAACTTGTAAAAAATTATTCATCGAATCTTTTTCAATGGCTTTTTTTTGTGTTTTCATTTGTTCACTCATTTTATATCTTTAACCAATTCACTGATCATCTTGTAAAAATGTATTAGAAGATAAGTCAAACACTTTTTGTTGCCAAATCATCGAATACACTTGCATCTTCCTTCCGTGAAGTAAACATAATATGCCATAAGAATAATATTCTTATAACTCACGAAAATAAATTACATTTAACAAATTCATCATTAACCATGACAAATTAATCAGTAAAATCTCAAGTGTTAAATTTGTTTACATCATACAAAGTTACAAATTGATAAACCTGTGAAACAGGTTGTTTTTGTGTTTGTCTATAATTGAAGAACAAAGAATAAATTGTTAACTTTGAGCAGGTGTTGCAAACTTTCCAACAAAGATACAAGTGTAAATGTGTGTAGATGTTGTATGTTGTGGATGTTGGATGTTGGTGCATGGGAAATAGAAGCATCTTACATTGGATGTTCAGCCGTTGCCAAGAGCAACCACCAGCAAACATCAGCATCAGCTGTAGTTCTGTTGTATACTTCACCAGTTGTCCATTTGACTTGAAGATTTGACTTTATGTTGCTCAAACATTAAACACCTGGTTAAACCTTCTATTTATACTCAATCAACTGATTGCATTTATCCTTCTTCTTCTTCTCCTTCTTTATCATAATCATTCCTCATGAGCACTTGTTCAAATGGATATAAAATCCGTGGACCAATTTTTGGCCGATATACTCATGCAATTGTTTGTCGAATTCCTACATCATTTACAACATCATCCCTTGGTGTATCAGAACAAATCAGTTTATTCGAAGCTAGACGTGAACATGAAACTTACATACGTATACTTCGAAACTTAGGAGTTGATGTGATCGAATTACCTGCAGATGAAGATTTTCCTGATTCACCTTTTGTTGAAGATACAGCTGTTGTTGTTAATGGAATCGCTCTTATCTGTAAACCAGGACATCCTTCTAGGGTCAAAGAGGTAAGAATTATATCCTAATGTTTGTTTACTACATCTTTCAGTTAATTTAATCATCTCATCATCATCATATCTTGGATATTTCATTGAGTATTCTTTAAGAACCATCAAGAACATTCCTATGACTGTACCTTGATCTTAAACTATCCAAGGAATCGAAGATAACAAAGAATTTAAATTTCCATCTTCAATTGTGATAATCATTCAATTGACTAACCTTGTTCACAATCTGTCCTTGGTTCACACCAAAATTATTTGCTTCTCTCTGTTGTATATTCGTGTTGTTTACCTTAAAATTTACTTGATTGAAAAATATTATTGTTGACGATGAAAAAGATCAACAACAACAACAACAACAACAAAATACACATTCTTTTACCATCGATAGTGAAGCATGAAACATCAAAAACATCGTGAATCACGATTTTGGATATTTTTAGTGTAATTTTAGTAAAAAATGAAAAAACTTAAATACTTTGTTCAGTAAAATAGGAAAAAAAATGACGATGATGATGATGATGTATTGACAATATATTTGTTTGTTGTTGTCACTTTTATACAGGTTGAAAGTTTACGTTCAGTATTGAAACGAGATTTAAGAATTCCTGTGGTAGAAATAACCAATTTGAAGGCTACTTTGGATGGTGGAGATGTTTTATTTACAGGACGTGAATTTTTTGTTGGAATATCTAATCGAACAAATGAAGCTGGTGCACAAGCATTGGCTGATTCATTTCCTGAATTCACGGTCACACCAATTGATTTGCCTAAAAAGTTATTGCATCTTAAATCGTGCATTTCAATGGCAGGACCGGATATAATTTGTGTTGCTTCAACTCTTGAAGCTCAATCTATTCTCAAGGTAAGTTGATCTTTTGTATTTGACAAGTTTTTCCAATACATTTCCAAAATCATCATCATCAATTGATTTAATTGTTATTTTTACTAATTACAGCGAATTGAACGTGATTCTGACTTCAGATATTACACAATTACAGTTCCTGATGAAGCTGGTGCAAATGTTTCTTACATCAATGGTGCATTGATGTATCGATCAGAGTATCCTGGAACCAATCAGGTCTTTCAAGCTAAAATCGATTATCCTAAAGTTCCAATCAAATTGTGGGAATTATCTAAACCACAAGGTAATTTAAGTGGTTTAGCACTTTTAATTGACAAACCACGTATTCCTCGTCATTGAACTTCATCTGTCAACTTTAATGGTCAACTAACTAAAATGATCTTTCTTTTGTTCAATTGACATATGAGTCTCTTTCTTTATCTTTGAAAAACAAAGTATATCAAAATCATGTGTTCAAATATCACCAATATCATCATCAAAGGTGTGCCTGAACGTTAATTTGAAGATAATGTTGTCCGATCATCATCATCATCATCATCATCATCATCATCAACTGATGACCACACAAATTGACAATTTACTTGCAGTTTTATGGTTTAATCATTATTAACGTACAAACAAATTACTTTCTCATGTGTGCACCTGTATGAATAAAAAAAGAATCAACCTTCACAGTCAATTATCATTTTGAAAATAAACTATATGTATACCATTTATCAATGTAACTTCACAATTACTTCAGGGAGGTAACTGACAGTTTTATTTGAAGAAAAAATAAAAGGCAGTGACAAACTTAACAAATTCAATTGATATACAATAACAATGAAAAAATTATACATTCTTTATTGATGTAGGATGATGATGATGATTAACGTCAATTGACTTAAGGAGGACATCAAATGTGCACTTATTGGAGTTTCAGTTAAATGACCTTCCATGCAAATTAGTTCGTTCTAATTGGATAAAATTATGTTCTTTTGACACACATGTGATACATAACTAATGAGTAGATATATTTTCATCCATACAATCAACATCATAGTTTTACCCTGGTTACCATAAGTATTTAAACTGATGAATCAAATACCTTCATGTTGTCATTTTCATGAACTTGGCAAATTTATCTTTCAGTCATTTGTTTTTCTTTTCCATGAGAAGATATTTAAAATGATGCAAACTTTATTCCATTTTAAACTGAAATCAATGTCAACATGATCTGTCATCTGCTTATGACTTATTGATTAACTCGACTTATGTAAATTATATTACAAGAGGAAAAATATTCTCATCTGATGATTGATAATGTCAACATTGACAGGATAGATTTAGACAATGTTATACTCTGCTTGTACGATGTTACCTGCAATGATGATTGCAAGGGAAAGATAAAACAGGTGCAATCATGAGCACCTGTTAATGATATTTTTGTCATTCAACCATATTCAATGAGTGCCGATGGTTAAATGAATCAATCGTTCTCAGATTATCTTTGATCATTCGTCCATTGTTTTCAAAGCAATACATTTTATTGTTAATTCGAGGCAAACAAAGTCAAGTAAACACATTTCAGGTTGTAATAAAGTCCAAGTGTGTCTTACGTCACTTGGGGTACTTGGTCATTGTGAGTACTCAACTGTGTACACATTGCGCAAGAAAAAAAAATTATTTTCATTCATTCAATTGACCTAAGGAAAAAACATGCAGAACATTTTATTCAATTATCGTCCACATGTATACTGTGTAATCTGTCGAATTAGGTCATCCATAGTCACCATGTGTGTGTGTTAACTGTCGACGATTACACTCACCCTCTCAATGATTTTTCTTTCGTCACTCACAGTTTCATGTGGAAATACGAAAAACATTTTATTTTTATCATTTCAAATTATACATCTTACTTACCAAGTTACATATATCTGAAGAGATTTTTTTTTTACATTGACGTTGTTGGCTTCCTTCACTGAGTATCCTTGTGCATGATGATATTAATTACACCTTGACGTTATCTCTTTCAATCTTTTCTTAACATCGTCATTTTGAACAAAGTTCACTATTTAAGGAAATGAAAAAATCATCAAATGATTTTCAAAAGAAGTCTTCCGAAGTAAACTTTTGGATAAAAATAAATTTATATGTTTGCCATGTTACAAAGTTAATAAGTTTTAATGCAAAGTCAACAAAAGTTAACCAAGTTGTTGAATAATTTTTATTGTAAGTCTATTCAATTGATTTATTTGGCCAGTTGATAATGGAACTTTTGTCTCTTGTAAATGTTCAGGTGAAAAGATTTTTGAGTTTTTTTTCCGGTCAAAATGACATCAAAAGCATCCTGTTCAATCATCAAACAAGCAAAAACTTACAAAGTTTAGAGAGAAAGAGATAAAGGTCAACAAAAATAGTTGTAACAACGAGTTTGTATGAGTGTAAATCATTAAATGGTAAAAGAAAAATTGACCAAGTTGTTTACTCTTCAACTCAATCACTTCAACAAAGACCATCATACACAATTGCACCATCTCATCATTTTGATGAAGGGTAAACATGCAATCAAATCGGCTGACCATTTGATTCACCTTGTTTGTTCACACAAAGTCATCAACAACATGAGAATAAAGGTCATTATGTGAAGCATTATGTTCAAGTGTGGATGGTGTTTACTCGAAAGATGTCCGAGATTAAAGTGTCGACATAGTAGAAGAAAACAAAGAACACATTTTAATGACAGATGAGTAGTTTATTCACCTCTATCATTCGACAAGAATACATTTGGTTGATGTGAATAGATAAAAATTCTACTTGTGATCAATAGAGTAATTTTAAGATCAACAACCACATGAAAGGATAATATTGTCAATGGCAGGTGACAAAGAATTTCATTCCTTTTACTACTTAAATTACTTATATTGAAACTTTAAAACTTGCAGAATTAGGAAAATACAAAGTTTCTTCGATTAATCGATAGATTTTGTTCTCAATGTTGACAAAGATGGTCAGGACAATAATTGAATCAATCTACAACCAACCAACCATTTGAATAAAGTATTGCAAATCAAATGTTCACCTGTAAATCAGCGATCATCATCGAATTTTTCATGTTCTGACCATTGTTTTGGTCAATCGATTTGTCTGTTCTTGTTAAACAAGCAAGTTGCTAGGATGAAGAGAACAAATACGCCCAAATAACGACAAACAAAAATCATAGCAAATGAATCAAATCCACCTGGTATCAAAAATAAACAATGGGCTTGGTCACAACTGTTCAAGTATTAAACATTAGTATTTTTATTTTTACCAAGTAAATTCCATGTCAACTTTAAAATCCTTATGAGAAGCGGATTCTCATCCTTTAGTCGATTTTGGCTCTTGAGAAGTGGATTGAAAAAAAGGCGAAGAATTAGGACAAAAATAAAACTACAGTTGACCTCTTCAGCATTCTCTTAGCAAATGACCGCTTAGGATTACCCTAGACTTTCGAGTTTGATCCCAAGATGCTGAGGTAAGAAGATGAGAACTGGTCATCTCCATCACTTCTTTCGCAACATTCATTTCCATTGCAGCAACATGCAAAGTCTACAAGCCATCTTACATTGGACCATTGATTGGTATGACTTTCTACTTTATCGATTGTGGCAAGAACAAAGTGCCCCACACTTGAAGGATGAGTATACAACACCCGCACCTCTTTTTGCTTTGGTAGCTGTTTACCTATTGATGGTTTTGTACGTGTTACCTCGTCACATGGCCAATCGAAAACCATATAATCTGACTCAAGTCATCAAGCTGTACAATATCATCAACATTATCGCCAATCTATGGTTAACTTTGAGTACATTTTATGTTTTAAACAATCAAAAAGGATCCATTCTACCCGAGATGATTCGAAGAGGAGGCGAATTATTTGCCGTTCTGAAAATTTTAGACTTCTTTGACACAATTTTCTTAATTCTAAGAGTTCAATCAAGTAACCACACTGCACGTTGTTTATTATTCCATCATGCCCATTTTTGCCTACACTATACTCAAATTGGATGCTACTCCAACTATCGGATTTATCTTGATGATCAATTTACTCGGTATGTAAATTATGTTGTGACATTTCTCCATTGCAAACTAACCCTTTATTATTTTTTGTTTCAGTTCACGTTTTCATGTACTTATATAAAAAATGAAAAAAAATGCATCATAGTTCTTTAGATTGTCGAGTTCTATGCTACTCTCATCCACTCTTTTCATTGTACCCAATTGTCATTGCAACAAAATTCTCGCTATCATGCGAGTTCTAGAATCAGTTTACTTCATATACACTTTTTCACCTTTCTACATCTCACTGCAAGACTAAGTTCTGAAGTTCTGTTTGCCTTTACTAAAATGATTTTACTTTTGTTTAAAATTTGTCGGGTTGAAATTATTTTGTGTGAAAAAAAGTCAAGTGTTGGTAATTGTTGTTTGTTTAGTAAATGAGGCAATAAAATGAAAGAACATTTTAAACAATTGAACAAACTTTCTTCAAATTAACAGATAATAGCATTGCAAATGGCAATCAATTTAAGTAGAATTTTGTTGAGTTTTTACAGTTTTTTTTTATTGCCTTTTATTTTATTTGTTTGAAGCAGACCTTTTCATTGCCTAAAGTGTTTCAATGTGAGTGTGTGTGTGTGTAAAATAGTGAAGGTTGAAACATCTGCAATTGATGTAGCAGACATCGCCAGACAGTTGTTAAGGGCGACGAGTAAAAAAAGAACCATCAATTACCAAATACCAGAGTTTGCTGACAAGGAAAAAAAAAGTACAATCAAACAAAGAGATGTTTCTTTTTTATGCCTTTGATTTATATAAAATTGCCAATCAACATTTAATAGGGTAAATTCAATTAACTGTATACATTGACAGGTTGCATTCTTTGATATAATTTGGTGTTGATGTGATTGGTGTGTTTGTGTCTGTATTTATCGAAGGATTTAGTGTCATAAGTTGTTAAAAGTTACATGTTCTTAACATGATCATTCTTGACATTCAATGATAAGATAAAATGCACCATTTGAATGACATCCTTTTAAACATGTATTTATCATTCGTCTTTGTGAACTTTGTTGTTGTTAAGCTTAATATTATTATTTCTCGTCATTTATTTCCACTATTTGTAGTACAGTAAATGGCAGCCCAAGTTACAGTTGTAAATGTAGTTTGAATTATCACTGTTGTTAATGATGAAAGGTGTTCTAATTCTCAATAAGAAAGTCCAGAGGCGAGGATTAAACAAAAAGAAAGAAAGAAAGAAAAGAACGAGTAAAGTGAAGAAAAATCGAAGTTCAAGAACTTTTTTTCTTCGTCAACGAAAGTAGTTGTCCCAAGTTTACAATTGTAAGCTGTAGAGAAAAGAAGAAGACCTTCAACTTGTCATACAAATGACATCCGTGTTTAGGTGGAGAGCTGATTGAAGGTACAAAGTGAAGGGAAAAAAATAAAAGAAGATAAAATAATGACACTTACAACGGATTGGCAAAGAAGGCATCTCAATTTGATTGGCTAGAGACACCGTGGAAGAAGAAAAGAAGAAAAGAAGGAAAAAGGAAAAAAACACATTCTCTCCTCTTTTTCTCTTTTTGTGATTCAGGTCATGTTGTCACCTGCATTTAAATGAAACTGTATGGACCGTCAGTTAGTGCACTACAAAATATTTGTCAAGAAGGTAAACCACCAGGCTCTGGATTAGTTGGTAAATTAGATCGAAAAGGGTGTCGTTCTGAAGCTTTAATATATTCAAGACCAGGATCGAATTGCATGAGAACGAAAACCATGTCAGTTGGATTAAGTATGAAGTCTCCAGGTGGATTAGTAATGACGTATCTTTTAGATGATCCACCAGGAGAATTAGAATTTGCATTGGTGGCAGTGGTATTGGATTGATGATGGTGAGAATGTCCAGTCGAATCAACATCAGCAAGAGTAGTGGTCACACCTCCTCCTCCAGAACTCGATAGTATAGATGCTCGAGTATTTAATGCCATATGACTAGGTGATGGAGGAGCATTAGTATGACCCGTTGGATCTCTAAATCTGTAAATTCCAATGCACAACATTCCAAAAATTCTTAATGCATTGACAAATAAATCACCGTATTTACCACCTTGACCGTAAAGTGCAAGAGGACCATCGTATAAGGACAATTGACCAACTCGACATCTATCACGATTGGCCAATGTTTCAGGAGTTGAGTAACCACCACGAAGACCTGCTCCTTCAGCTAAGATCAATTCTAATTCAGGTGTGGCACCTCCAGTGATTAAAGATCTTATCAATGTCAAAGCATTAGCGTTAAAGTAAGTTGTTGACATTAAAGAATCTAAAACAGAAACGGCAAATGCAGTTCCACAGGCAAATGGCTGTTTAAATGATGATTTGTTGTTTTAAATAATTCAGTGAACCATATATCATTGATCGACGATTTGAATAGGGTAGAAGAAGAAGAAGAAGATTAGTGAAAAATAGAATAATACTGAAAAAGATAGTTTACTATTGTAAGGAAATATATTGGATGACTTTACCTGAGTAAGGTACAATTCAGTATCAGGGTCATCATCATCATCTTGATCCAAGAATTGAACATTTGTATCGTTGGTCAATTCAGTGATAAGAGGAACATTTGCTCCATAAACTGAACCTCTTCGTTGAATGACCAGTGGAGGTGTCAATCCAGCTGCAGTTTGATTAGAAAGACCAGTTGGTGCAGTACCTTTGGCAGAACCAGATACAGAACCAGTACCAGATGAAGGTGCAGCAATGACACCAATTGTATCATCGAATGTCATAGCTTTGATATTTAATGAAGCTAAGATAGCTTCTTTATCAGCAAGTGTAGGATCATCTGATGATGGCATTTTAGCTGAAAGTATAACACACATATCACATAAATTGACATTAACTGCTCTTAAATCAGCTCTTGAAAGAGGTGAACCATTTAATATAGATATTTTAGGTAAATTTTGAAGCATTTTCCATTCACGACGTAAATAATCTACTTTAGAAACAATTACCACATGTTTTAATTCATGATAATGAAAATTAGATGCACGTAATGGCATAACTAAATTCCTTAAACCAATTAAAGGTGAATCAGGATCAGCAAATAAACAAACAACAACATGACCAGAAAGTACTGTCATAGCAGCTTGATTACGATCAAGGATACAATCTTCAATTGGTCGAGCAGAACACCAATGAAACATACCAGTAGAATCATATTTCATTTCAGTTTTAGCAAAATCAAAATCTTTTGCATCAATAAAACCAGCAGATGCTACATTAGCTGATGTTGATCCTGAACCACCAGGTCCACCAGTACCAGTTTGACCAGCCATTTGATCAGGACGTGCAGTTGGCATTAATTTTTTAACTTCATATGATACGTGTACATTTGATAGTGAATTTTCACGATCACCATCATTATTAGAAGCTCGTTTCATGGACCCTGTGAGTGCTTTACGGATTGTTGTGCCAATTGCCCCGGAAGGCAAATTAGAACCAGCTGAACCAGCAGCTGGGCTTGTTGATATTACACCCGGTCCACCACTCGAATTTGGGCCACTTGTACCTCCGTTAGGTGTTTTGGCACCTGATCGACCTGGTCTACCAGGTGGACCAGTATTAATATTAGCATTTTGTCCGCCAGCGGTTGATGAAATTAGTCCTGCATTAGCTGAAGATGTGTCAACGGCAGCTGATCCTCCTCCTCCTGTTCCTACTCCTACACCTCCTCCTCCTTAATTGCAATGCAGCAGTAAAGAATGTTAAGAGCAATGTAGAAAAGAGATGAATGAGAAAAAGATAAAGTCACTCAGTTAGTCAGTCATTCACATCAAGCTGGCACAGTCACAAACTGATGGGTAAAGAAGTAAAGAAGAGACAACAAGAGACAACAAGAGACAAGTCGGTAAAGACACACGAAGACACACAGCGAGAAAAATAGAGAGACAGATGCAAGTAAGTAAAAGCTGTAGATGAAAATCGGATGAAGAAGAAAAAAAGAGAAAAAAACGACATCAAGGACAGGTGAGCATGAGCGACTTAAGGACACACACAAAGTCGAATTGAAGTGAGTACATGAGTAAAGTACAAGTACACAAGTAAAGAGCTAGGGAGACACAAAAAGAGACAGCAGAGAGGAAGAAGATGGAGATGGGGAAAAAAGGAAGAAGAAGAAGAAGAAGAAAAAAAAAGAGGACCGCCATACACATTCACATAGACAAATACTCAAAGGATGTGGATGTTGCAACATTCAACAAGAACAACAACAAAATGGACTTGCTACATGCAAGGAAAATGTATAAGAGAAGAGGAAAGTAAGAAAGTAAGAGATTCTTTTACGTGAGGCATGGATCGATGTGACTGAAGATCTATAGACATTATGGTTGTTGTTATTGTTATGGAGGTGATGAGTAGAAACAGCTTGTACCACGCGAACTCCTTTCTTGAATATGGCTCCAACTGTTCACAATTGGTGTTAATACACAAATGGTTGGCCATGATTTTTAGTTGTCAATTAATTGTCAAGTGTAATTTAGTCGGTTGAAGGAGGAATGATAAAAATAGGGAAGAAAAAAAAGAGAGAAAGAAAGGATGAAAGGAAGGAAATAAATTATGATGGAAGGAACAACAAATATGTATATGTAAGGATGGTTATGAATGTCATTTGGTTTTAGATAGAACAAGTGGATAAATTAAGTGAAGTGAATAAAAGAATTGAAATAAAATCAAATAAAATTCAACAAGAAGAAGGAGAAGAATAAGAAGTTAGAACTTACGATTTTTACATTTACATCGTCGAATAAGTTTTTCATCACGAACATCTTCATGACATGATTTACAAAACCAAAGAGCACGTTTTACTTCATCTGCAGATTGTGCAATAAAAAATGCCTGTGTACTTGGTGGAAGTCGAACAGAACCTTTAGGATTAATAACAATAGTTGATGAACCAGAAGTAGTAGCTGATGTAGATGTAGTATTAGGACTTGATATAGTTAAAGCTGAATGATGTGAATCATTTAAATTTGAATGAATGGCACTTGTGTCCATTTCAACAGCTAGAAGTAAAAGTTTTAATTTAACAAAACATAATTCAGCAGCTTCAGCAAAAGTCATTCCAGTAAATGCGGATGAAAGATGTTCTGTATACATTTCCATACCAGTACCACAAAGATAATCATTTTGCCATGAAGGCATTTCAGGTGATGTTTTGTACGATCTCATTGCAAATAAATTAGCTAACATTGTAGAAAAACCAGGTGCGAGGCAAGATTGAGCAATAAAACCCAATTTTAATTCAGATACACAAACTGCATCATCACCTCGTCTCCAATTCCATGATGGTATATTGAGGAGATATGCTTTGTTATGATACTGCATTAATTGAATTAATACCCGTACATCTTCACAATAATTTTTCAATGATATAACACGCATAATATTAGCTGCATCTTCAGCATCTGGATCTGCACAATATTTGTTTGCAAGAACTAAACATGCATCAGCTTCTTGTACACGTACACGTGATAAATCAATAGTTGACATGACAGATCCTTGAAAAAATTCAACTGTTGTAAAATGACGTTTAATTAATCCTTCAAGTTCTAAATCTGGTGGTTTACGATGAAGAAATACAACTTCAACATCAACATCTTCACGATCTTCATGTAGAAAATCTTTAAGAAAATGTGATACTGATTCAAATGTTATATGACCACACACAACCAAGTGAATTCTTCGGCATGATTTATATGATCCACCATATTTTGGACGAGAACCAATTAAATCAACTATTTCCGGAATACATGAGGCAAAAACGGCTAAGCCGACAAGAATAAATAGAACAATAAACGATCGACCCAAAACTGTTTGACAGTATATGTCACCATAACCAACGGTGGACATTGTTACGATGAGAAAGTAAACACATTCCCAATATGAAATGTGTTGTTGATTGGAAAAATCAAGAGGATCACCACTGTTTTCAAGCTGAAAAGGATAACAAAAGAACCAAAAGAAGAACAAAAAGAACAACAACATAAACAACAAGACAAAAACAAGACAAGAACAAGACATGTCAATATTTCAAATATCAATTTTAAACTTGTCATACATGTCACTTGTATGATAAAAAAGAAAGTCTTTTACAACAATAAATATTTTTACAAAAGTACAACAAACAATTCATTGACTTTGACTAAAATATATGTAAATGATAATTCATTCATCACTGGTTCTACTCATGTTCTATTCTATTGGTACGTGTTGATGATAAACTTAGCGATAAACTTTTTCACTACAATACAATCGATCATTCTTTATGTGAATATTTGTTAAGTTGAAAATATACTTTGTCATGCGCTAAAATTCACAAATGAGAAAGGTCAATCATGAAAAAGAAAAAAAAAATTGTATCACAGATTTTAAAGTCACACAATTGATGATGAACAAATTACTTGGTAACAATTTGTTGGACAAAGAAATATTGTCAAAAAGAAAATACATGAATCAATACAACTCAATTGATTGAAAGTAAATATTGTATTTGAGGTGAACCAAAAATAAGGAAAAATTTAAATGACGATGAAAAGTTCAAGTGAAACCTATAATGAGATAAACTCGAAAGAACAGATAAAGATAAGATGTTCTATTGAAATGATAGAACATTATTGAAAGTATATTTGTGTCAAGTTACTTGAGCAAATAAAATATTTGATTATGATGATTGAATAAATGATTGTGAAATCAAAGACAATATAAAATATCAAATATAAGATTCAACTTACCAGGTGAATTATTCCGGCAGCAGTGAGCCAAACTGAAATAACAATTGATATCAATTGGGCCAAACGAATGGACGAAGAAGTTTTGAGTATGTTTAAATATTGAAGGATGTCAGGGAAACTCATTAAACGAAGAGCCCTGAGAAATCGAAGACCGATCCATGTTCGATCGAGGTAGAGAGAAACAAATGAAGGTGGAATTGTAAAGTAGTCAACGAACGAGTACAGTTCTAACATAAACCACAATTTGTCGGCAGCAGCAACAAATCTGATGCAAAAGTATACAGCAAAGAAGACATTTAGAGCTAAATCCAATTGTTGCGTTGGACTTTCACCCCATTTAATGCACACCTGTAAATAAGATTAATGAATTAGTTAACAAATATATATATAAATAAATATAAATGTATATAAATAAATAAATCAAAACAAATGATTATTTATCTTTTCTTTCAACAACTTTACCTCAACACCTTCACCACTTGGACCAATTCGTGAGGCATCGATGAAGTAAATTACGAGTGATGCTATGGACAGAAGGAAAACCAGTACAACCAATATTCGACCAGTGGTTGTTTGACCTGAAATCAATTCACCAGCCCAATCTTTAGCTTCAGATGCCCAGGACGAGTCTTTAAGAGGTTGACCATCCGGTCCAACCGAAATATTATACAAATCACCAGGTGCACCTGGTTTAAATGATCCCGCTCGATGAATTTGACCAGCTGATGCACCAGTCTTATCGGTATGAACTGTAGATGAACCAACAGTTGATCGTACAAGAAAGGCAATGGCACGAAATATAAGAATTATGAAGACTCCAACAATAAATGTACCAAGTGATGATAACATAAATGCCCACCACTTGCGATTTTTAAGACAGTCATTCATAATTGGCGGATCAGGTAAAGGTCGATTGAGTCCTCCACCTTTGACATGATGTGATTGACCAGTTAAAGAATGTCCTGGTCCCACAGCTAATGTCCAAGGTACGATGAAGATGATCAAATATAAAATTAGTGCAAAGGATTGCATTGAGTTGATGCGTTCGATGCACAGATGCATCGTGCCCATTCCTTCGTTCAACTGGTTCTCTCTCGAACTCGAGAGTCAACCAGACAGTACGGTCTCGATCAACCATGCGCCATTTTGACTTGTACTCTGTACGAGTCTGCGAGTTTTCCACAGGAACATTTCATCTGGGGCCAGCTATGAGAATTTTACTTGTTCTTGTCATCCTTTAAGTTCTAACAAGTTTGAATTTGAAACTAAGATACTTGATTTGCACTTTACTTTGGTCAACCGGTCGACAGTATTTTCATTTTATATTTTTTTCAAATCCGTTTGATGATGTTTTTCTTAAGGTTGTAAAAAAAATCTCTCATGTAATCTGTTACTAAGAATAAGAACTATGGTCAAGTCAACAACGAGCACTTTTTTCACTTAAGGATGAAAAAAATACTTTCCCTCCCTCGGTAATTTATTAAATTGATGCTTCGATAAAATGTATTATTTTCTACTCGACCATTATTACTTGAAATAAAAATGCACATCTTGGGGCAGGATAAATTTGAAACACCTGCTTTGTTCATCATCATTAAATTTGTTGTTGATGATTAGCATTCCGCCCAACTTACCCTTTGGGCGTTGGATTGTTATTGACAATATCTAACTGGCACAAAAGTAGGAACAGGTGTTAGATAAAAACAAATTGTATGTTCTTAGTACAAGTATTCATTCAACACTTGTAACTCGATTGGTAATTTTAAGCCCAAGTCAAAGGTTAAATGGCTAAGTCAAGACTATAAGTGTTAATTTGGTTCAATTCACCGGTAAATCAGTTCACAGATGATCAAAAATTCTAACAATAACAACAACAAAAAATAACAACCACAACAACAACAATAACAGGTTTCAGTCTTTCCAAACGATCATTCAGCGTAAAAGAAGCCAATACTTTTATTGCGCAAGCGCAAGTGCGTCTGAGCAAACCTCAAGCAAACCGGACTCGAATTTTCAAGAAAATTCTTGAACCCACGCGAACCTAGGCATCAAGAAGGTATATAAGCGAGCGACAATGAACAGCTCTCATTTTAGCAGATCAAACTCGCCATTCACGCCTACTGAATCATCTTCATTTGATCAACGTCGAAGAATGTTATTTGCTGATCCAACATCGTTTGAGGTATGAATCGTTTTCCAACGTATTTATACACATCACTTCTAATTTGACGTTTAACACCACAAATCATTGTTACAATTTACTCACGTGAAATTTAATTATTTGTTTCACCATGCAGGTTCCACTTGGATTTTGTCGTGATTCTCCGACAAATCTTGAAAGAAGGCCTAAGGAAAAAGAATGTCCATCGCCCAGGTCGCAACCAAGAGTACATCATATTCCGATACACGTGGAGGGACGCGACTCACCTAATCAACGGTCATTTTCTTCTTTCACTCCTTCTCCTGGCTATGATTACGATTCACACGCAACTGAAATACCAATAATTCGAAGCCGCACGAATTCTAATGCATCAAATTATAATTTGTCTCGATCACCTAGTGCAGCAAGTCAACATAGCTTTTCCTCCATCGACTCTAACAACAATGCAACCGGTGACAAAGAGTATTTAGATGATAGAAAATTTCGCCGGATTCCCATTTCCATTGATCGTGATGACTATGTCTATCCACCTAGCAGACATGGTGGCCATTCTTTTGGCCTAGGACAGTCAAGGAACTCGCCTTCTCCTGCTTCCCATCATTTCACTGGCCCATCAAGGACAAATTCATTTTCATCTGCTCCTCACGTCACTAATATTCCGGTTAACATCATCAAGAAAAATGCAAAACCTAATGCACCATCAAAACATCCTGGAGCTCATATTGATTCTCAACATCAGCAAAACCAAACTAAAAGTTCTACTCCACCTCCTGCTAAAATTCCCAAAACATCTATGGAAATGATTAGTGAAGCTAATGAAAAATTAGCTGAACTAAAGAATGAAATTATCCAGTTCAATGGTGACGCAAATGACAAAAAATATCGTTACATTGATGAAATGTTGACTCGACTTTTAATCAGTTGCGATGACATTGAAACTCACGGTGACGCTGAAATTCGCAAAGCACGTAAAGAGGTTATCAATGGTATTCATGCATGTATCTCTCAACTTGAATCAAAATCCAAAGAAAATAGTGCAGTCAAACCATCTGATGAAAATGTTACCCCAGCAGCTGATGATAATCGTGTTGAATCTTCATCTGAAAAAGCAGTGGTTGAAGCAGATTCTGCAAGTGAAAATGTTTGCGATTCCAATACTGATGAAATGGAAACAGAATGTGCAAATGAAACATCTCAAGAAAATAAAGCTGTTCCTTGTGAGGACCAAGTACAACCGGAAGCAGATTCGACCCAAGATGTAACAATGGAAGCTGACACAGTCAGCATTCCACAAACAGTTGAGTCAACAGATCAACCAAAATCTTCAAGTCAAACTACACAAGATGAACCGATGGTCGAAATCTCAGATGCAAATGATGAACCTGTCAATGATACACCTTTGGTTTCACTGCCTGAAGTCAAGTCTGAAGTTACATCTAGCGAAAGATCTGACCAATCAGTTACATCACCCAAAGAATAAGTTATCTTCTTTTTAGTTACACTAATTTCTTTTTTCTTTATTTTATAAGTATATCATTAATCACAATCAACTTTCAAACAAATAGAAACACAATAAAGTATTCATCTACAACTAATGACTTGATGTCTGTTTAATGTCTGGTGCGAGTTCTAGATTTGCAGTCTTTTGTTGCGTTAACAATTGATCACTGAAGTAACATTAACAGAGTAAATGTTTTGACAAGTCGGTGAATTCTTTTGTGAATTCAATGACAATGGAAACTTTGTAAACCAGTAATCAATCGATTTAATTGATTCGATTTAGAACTCGTCACTCGAACAAGATACCAGAGAGACTAAGAACAAATGCTTTTTGCAAAGTTGATTCTGTATCTGGATTTGAATGATAATGTTTTGACAGATTAAAAATAGCTACAAAAACAGAACCAGTCGCTGTCAGAACTTATCTCTCGACTTTTAACCTTTTGTTTGTAAACTCGGATCATTGTGAAACCTGTGTTGAAACTATTGCGCAATTTGTTGCCTACTTACCCTTTTGTTGTGACTGGCAAAGATAGAACATGTACAAAAGATAGAACTCTTTTTACAATGTCATTTGTAGCCCAGGTGAGTCATGTTGAGTGGTAAACAAGTGTACGATGAAACAATTTCGAGTTAATATGCGAAAGAAAGTTGAAAAAAGTGGTCGACTTTAATTCGTATCTCATCATACACTTCAACTACTATGAAGAAGACATGAAAATGAGTTTGATACAATCATGTGCCTTCATCATCCGGTCTCTATAACCATGAGGACTAAGAACAATCAACCAGATGAAAATATTAAGACCTAAACTATGGTACATTATTGAAATAATTTTTTTTTTGTGCATAATAATTGAATGACACGGTAATCGGAAGAAGAAACATAGACATTTGCAAGTCATTTCATAATCCTAATATATATATGTATATAAATCCATTCATATGCACCCAACAAGGATAGAATCTATGTGAACGGTGACGATTGAGAAATTGAGAATTGCCAATACAACATGTATCGTGTAATTTAATGTAATTTGATGTAATTTGTGTGTGTGTGTGACGCAATCCAAAATCACATATCACCAAGTTTATATATATATATATTGATCGGTATTTGCATTTAAATATCACCTTCAGTTTCACTTGATGACTCTCTCATTGGTCGACTATTTGCCCTTTTGGTTTTACGTGTTTTGGTAAATTTTTTTCGTGATGGATTCATCATTCGTTGAGTTTGTCGAATTTCTAAATCATTGATGGCAATTTTTGTAGTTCTGCAACTTTTCAATCTTGACTGGCTAGTTTTATAATCAGGATATAAATCTATACTTTGTTGCTTGGACCAGTTACTTCTTAAATTTTCCAAGGTGATGTTGTATTCAGAAAAACCACAAAGAAGAAATATGGCGACGATGACCGTTGAGAAGCCACACAAAGAACCCAACATGTTGGAGTATGTAATTGATACCCATTCTTTGTATAGAATTGACGATGCTAAAAGAACCAAAGTTGTAAAGAATACATAATAAACTGGTGTGACTAAAGATGCATGGAATATATCGAGTGCTTTGTTTAGATAATTCATCTGAACAGTTACTGATGTTATCATTGTGACGAGGAAGAAACAAAATAATGATGTAAACAATGGTTTTCCTTCGGTAAAACTTTCTCGAATACTCAATCCAAGAGCTTTACAGGACATCACAGATAATGAGCCAATAAGTGAACATATCAAAATGTAGACTAGGATGTTACTACTACCATAACGTGGTGCGTAGTAGGCAATTAAGACAAATGTGGTCAACATGACCAAAGTCACGTAAATCAAAAATTCAGCTTCTAATAACATATCGAATAGTTGATCAGTACTGTCGATATCTGTTTCGACTGGTGCATGGATGACAATAACTGTCGATCCCACTATACATAAAAAACAACCAACTTTACCAAGTAAATTTAGTGATTCATCAAGAACTTTAGTGGCCAGTATCGTAGCAACCAGTATGGAAAGTGCACCTAATGGCGTGACCAGAGATGCAGCAACCAAAGCATAAGCTGAGAAATTACATGCTTCTCCGACGCCCATTGTTATTATACCTGTCCACCATAACCAATCTTTCAGGTATCCATAACCTCCTGCACCAGCTCTGAGACCACCAAATCGAGAAAGGCGAATTAGAGCCTTCTTCTTAATGACAAAAGAGACCCCAATAAACAAACAAGAGGCCAATGCAAGAGAAAGTCCAATAAAAAATCGTGTGGACCCAACTTCAGTATCGTTTGGACTTATCTTGCTTAAATTGTTATGATCGAATCTTCTTGTTGGTTCAGTGGCCCTGATTACTGAAAGAGGCAGGCGATACATCGTACGGATGTACATTGGCCAAGTTGATATTTCTACACGAAATCAACGGGGTTGATATAACCAATATTGTTATATTGGTGATATTGAAAGTTGATTTGATGGTTACATTAATACAAGGAATGAACATGAGGCATGTCTTCTCAACCCAACTAGTGGACTCAAATGAATAAACGCAACAACGCCCTCAAGTGCGAAGTTCATCTAGCCAGGATAAAGTGTATGATCAAACAACTCTCATTGCCAATCATATCACATTTGCCATGATTACACTAATGGAAAAACAATAAAACATTGGAACAACTTTTTCCGCTACAACAACAGTGATTTTTATCATATAAATGCCAAAAAGCCTGAAAAAGCCCAAACCTGTGGAGTCTTTAAATTACCAGCTGGGCGAATAAGCCTCATTGTAAACGGCGTATGATGGGCTCCACAGTGAAATGCCATCTGGTGAATGCTATGGAAAGTTGATATTATTTTTAAAATTAACGCTTTTGAAAGCATCATCGTCACTTTTTTCAACACTCAACTGCAATTTAAAAGTGTGCCGACAAAATCAAAAATCCACTCAGTTGTATCTATTCTACAAATGTTTTCCAAATTGAACCAAGTTAAATAACAAACAGGTTTTATCAAATAATCATCATACGAATCAGGACGAGACAGGAACCACATTACATGAAATAACAACATAAATCAAATGTTACAGGTCGAAAAATTTGTTTATTTGATAAATCATTTGATAAGGTTCTTGATTGTAAATCAATCAAAGGGTTAGCTCTGTTTGACCTGGATTTCGATACAAGTAAGAAGAGCTGTCGATTTCATCAACTTGATAGTAAGATGATTCATCTATTTGATAAGAATACCGATCGACATTATTATAAGGTTCCAAGATTATTTCTTCACCAGCTTTGATATCCCTTTTAGCAATAAAAGCCGTTCTTTGGATTCCGTTAACATTGATGGTTCGAGTATAACAATTGGGTAAGCCGTTGAACGACGATAGCTCTGAGCTGAAAGATGTGTTGTTATCCTTAGAAACGACATTTTCTCTTTGATCCACTTGATTACCGTTGGTTGTTCGAACGATCAATTTTTCCGACGCTTTTGAAACGATGGTATAATTTTGATCACCAATACGAGCAACAAGAGATACAATTAAATTAAAATAATTTTGTGCTGGATTCTTTTTTCCTTTTCTTCGAGTATTGTTAAGTGTTGTTTCAGAAAAATGAAGTCGACTGATGGTCACTTTTGTGTGTCCAATTGGACTCAAATCGACTGGTTGAGGGACGAAAGGAATTTTACTTCGGTCACATTGACTTTGAACAATTTTGATATGATGATCAGGCATACCACTTTTACATCCTACCAGGTGAATTTGAAATTGTTCAACAGCTTTCCAACCTTCAGAAGTTTCGACAAAAGCACTTTGAATATTACCTGAATGGATGACATTAACTGTTAGTTGGAAATGATTTTTCTTTTTAACGACAAAAGATTGGTCGATGGGACAGAAGATGAATCCTTTATCAGGTTGTACTTGAAAATCAACATCGATGGCATTGCCTAATTGATCAAACAGTTTAAACCATCTTTCAACCAAAAAAGGTCCAAATTGAATAATTTTATCTTCAAAATGGTTGGATGGAGCATTTTCACACATTTGAAACATCGCGAACATAAAGTCAAACTGACCAGTGGTCAAAATTTTTGTCTTTTTTAACAATTTTTTTACATTTTCAACACATATGACAACTTTCTAAAATAAGTTACAGCCACAGTTAGGTGCCAAGCGGTTCCAAAATGGCGCCCTTTAACCTTGACCACCACGTGTGATAGGAGGGAAAAAGGCCAAACCCGCAAAGGTATCGAAAATAAGTCTCACGTAGTATCCAAATGTTTGTTTGTTTGTTTTTATTTTGCCCTTTGTGCACGTGTACAAGATTTTTCCGAAATCACTTGTGAAAATTTTTCCAACTTCATCATCCAAGCAAAAGAACTTAACTAACTGGTGATTGGCTACTTGCCAGGATGAGAAGTCGATTGAGTGCTCGAATGTGAGATAAAGTACTCAATTAACTTAGTGAGTCGCTGTTTTTCGCTTACTTGCTTTTGCTCCTTAATCAGATCAGTTATAACTTGATTAATCAGCGAATGGTGATGGTTCTTTGTCGAAGAATGCATCTTAAGCAGTTTATTGACCCTTTGAAGGATGGTCTCACGTTCTGGATGATCAGGGGCAAAATATTTATCAAAGTAATAGCTTGACATGAGAATCACTTGATGAATTAATTGTAAAGTGTAAAGTCCACCTTCGGACAACTTATTGATAAAGATCATTTCCTCTATAGACTCATCATCTTCATCTTCTTCTTCGAGTCTTTTTCGTTCTTTGGCTTCCCATTCGGTTACTTTTTCATTGTATTTGATGTTAAGTTCGATTAATCGTTCAGTTTTCTCAAATTCACACTCAACGAATTTGACAGTTGTTCGCTTGATCTGTTCGGCAGAACAGAATCGAAGCAAAGAACAAAGAACATTGAGTGAATGTTCTTCGACAGATTCGATGGCATTTTGTAATTCTCTTGATTTAAGTCCACTAAGAATTGATTTTGGTCGCATGAAAATTGGCAAAACAACTCGAAGACCAAGCAAGTCGACAAATTTGTTACATGTTTCAGTTAAGATGTGAAGTGGTTGCGATTCACTGGTTGATTGGATGTTTTCGAAATCAGGTGGAAGTGTCACTACATCAGATGTACAAATGTGAGAGAGAAGCTTTAGTGCTCCTCGTTTTAAAGTTGATCTTGAATCTCGTAACAAAAGAATCATCAATTCTAAACCTTCAGCTTTGATAAAAATGTGACGATTTTCTTCACAATCAAGCAAACATGAACATAAACAATCGTAGATGTTTTCGATGAACTCTTTTTCGTCTCTGTCAGCATCTTTCTTTTTAAATTGTGCAAGTTGTTGCAATAAAACATCTATTCCATCAATTGATCCGAGGTATTTTTTGTTCTCAGTATCAGATTGAACTAAAATTGACAGAATTTCAGCTGCATAGAGTTTGTTCTGATTGAATGGCAATGTTTTGTTTTTCAGTCTTGTGATGATCCATTTGATTAAACTTTTACAAGTACTCGCTACATATTGATTAACTTCGAGGACATTTTCAGCAATGCTGAAAATATTGAAGATACCATCTGATTCTTCTTTAACTGATTCATCAAGTCGATCGAGCAACGAAACAAGATGAACCAATAATTGTTGATCCATCATTGCTTCAATTAAAGATGACACATTGGCAAATTCATCATTGTTATCAGTGTCGGTTAATTCATTGATCAGAGAAACTGTTGCTATTGAAATGTCACTATTGTCATGGCTGAGAATTCCAACGAGATGAGGAATCATTTTCATATCAATCAAGACTGGGAATAATTCTGGTTGTGTTGATAAATAATGAAGTTCTTGTAGAGAATCGAATAATTCACACTCAGAGTCCATGAATTTATTTGGTGTATCGGCGAATTTTACTCTTAATTCTTGATTTTTCAATAATCGCCGTTCAAAGGTTAACAGAGTTTTCTTCAACGATATTTCATCAAGAGGAGCCGGTGCATTTTTTACTTGATCCCAGTCAATTTTCTCCAAACGCATTCTTTTAACTGGACGTCCATTAGATGGTCCAGCTTCAGCAAGATCACCAGAGTCATCATTTGGATCAATTGCTTTTGGTTGATATTTAAGCAGCTCATCCACATCCATGTTTAAGGAATAAGCAGTGTTAGAAAGTCATTTCAAAATGTATCACCAGAAGACGCTGTGAGCAATCAGCTGTTCAAAGAAAATTTGGTATCTTACAATTGTATCCAACATTTTCATCTTTCAAGATGAGTTGGTACAAATTACCTTCATTGTATCATCAAAAAATAACCAGATTAAGTTGTAAAATATTTGGACAATTTTACGAACCACCAATGCCGAAAGAAATTTACTGTGGTCCTGATATTAAACCTAAAAACATGTGGAAAAATATGCAAGTTCACAATCGTCGTGTTGTTGAAAGAATGGCACAACTACCAATGGACTTAGATAATTATCGAAATCCTAATTGGTACCCACCTCATCCTCAAATGAGAGAATTGGTACATGTTGTAAGAAAATATGGTTTATTTCGTGATGATCATAAAGATTTTGTCGAAGAAATGAAACGTTTGAGAGTTTTACGTGGTAAAGTATATCGAACTGTTGGTGGTATGACCGGTAAAAGATCTCAACTCAAGGCAAAGAAGTAAATTCACTGTACTTACTGTGTGTGCTTGCAAAATATACCTGTAGACAACGATTAATGATTAAATTAATAATGATGGTGAGAAAAACCATGTATGATTTATTAATTAGACTTTGTTGTATGCTCTGTGTACACATTGATGGTGAATAATGTATGTCCAAGTGTCTACTTAACTGTTAAGGACTTAATGTTTCATTCGATTATATTTGTTTTCAATGATGAGAAAGGCATGAGTGTAAGAGGCTAGTTTAATTATGAAAGAAAGAAGTCGTTAAATTTGTGAGTGTAAACTTGAAAGATTCTGTAGTTGAAGTCATTAAGAATTGTATGATCAAAGACACAGCTTTACTCTTTGAATAATTCAATTACCATGAGTGTTAAGTTGAAGGATAAAGTGACCTAAACCTTGAGCGAAATTTTTAACTTTATCTCACCACATTAAATACACAGTTTAAACCATCATAATAAAAGGTAATCATCACAAATAAAAGGTTGCAAATCGATGAATCGGAAATTTCCTCCATCAAAAGCAATTACAATGAGGAAATCAGTGACACAAAAAAAATGCTATTTTTATATTGTTCTTTATTATGACAATGTCTCGGACAAGTTTTCTAATCTGTGAATTGGCTGTATGTGAATCATTCATCATAACAAGTATGTTACAAGGTGAATGGTGTTTTTCGATAGACAATGATGAACTCGTGATTGTATTGATCTGATCATGTGAGTTAAAAGTGTAAGGTCATCAAAAGCATTGGTGTTTGAAATATCATCACTTGCAGGTAGACGGGTTGCACCCATGGTATCAATTGTATTTTGTACCATGGTAATCAATTTAGCCTTGATTTGTCTTGAGAGGATTCACACAGGCAGTCAATGTGTGAATTGTTCGTGACTCCACAAGAGGCCAGGATAAGACGAATTGACCGAGAAAAGGGGAATATTGAAAGAGCAAAATAATCACAGTATGTGAGCATTGTGCAGATTGAGGTAGAAAGAAAGAAGTAAAGAAGTAAAGAAAGAATGAAAGTGAGCAATAGTTGCACCAGTTCAGGCAAACTAGACAAATGAAGTAAATCTGCCTCTTAATGGGCCGACTTCCGGCTTGAAGAAAAAGACAGAGAAAAGATAGAAAGAAAGAAGGAAGAAAGTTCGGGTCATTAGGTTGGAATGGCCGTAACCTCCTTCCTTTTTCTTTTTTCTTTTTCTTCTTTTTCTTCCGTTTTTTCTTCTCCTCATTCTTTGGACTTTAGGTTACTTCTTCTTCTTGTTCTTCTTGTTCATCTTGTTCATGATCCTCCATGCCGATTGAGTCGTTGTTTGATGCCTCACTTGCTTGGTAAAGGCAAAGTTGTCTCCGGTCTTTCATACTTGGATGTCCCTGAGGTCAAAAGGAGACACAATGGATGGATGCAGAATAGAAGTGCGAAGTGAGGATGCAGGAGAGAGAAAGAGAGAGAGAGAAATAAAGTAAGAAAAAGAGAAAACAAAGTGGAGAAAGAAAGAATGCCGGGATGTTGGATAAGGACACAAAGGAGAAAAAGAAGAAAAAGAAAGAAAATAACACAGTAACAGGGTGAAGTGGTGAAGTTGTGTCGAGTCTGTAAGAGTGTAAGAGTCAAGCGTTGAACGGTGAAGTTAGTTACCAGTTGGAGGAGGAAGAATGTAAGAACAAGAACAGACTGAACGGTAAAAGTTAAAGGGGTTGAGACATGACAAGTTGCACAGGGCAATGAAGAAGCATAGAAATAAGAAAGGAAGAAAGAAAGAACTGCAAGAAGAATAGTGAGAGAAGAAGAGAAAGAAAAAGAAATAAAGGTTGGAGAATGAGTGATGGATTCATCAGAACGAGTGCACAAGAACAGTCCAGGTCTCTCGAGCCAAGTTCGAAGCGTCGACTGTGATTTCTTGAGGGACTTTTGTCCTTCCATTGATCTGTCCTTTCATTTAGTCTCGAACGACAGCTGAGTCTCATTTGTTGGTTAACTCAGTGTTCACTTTGTTCAGTGTGCTGTTGCATGTGCAACCTTCATCATGCCAAGGTAGGCAAAGACCAATAAAGTATAAAAAAGGAAGAGAGAGAGAAACAAACACATATCCAATGAAAAATTAAATTGATCAAGATGATATTTGAAAGTTAACATTGACATTGAAGTTGATGGGTATTTTTTTGTTTTGTTTTTTTTTCTTTTCATATTTATATTTCATGTATTTGTTGTATGTCTTTCACACTGTTTATCATTGTAGTGTTCATGAAGACATCAGCAGTGTACAATGAGATGGAGAGAATGCTTACAGCATGTATTCTTACACATCAGATCAGGTAGACCATGTGGTCGTGGCTAATGTTATTACATCATCAGAGTGGCGCGATGTCTGACGGTAAACCATTTGACTGCTGAGTTGTCACAGTTCAGGCAGGATAAGCAGATATTGTACATACACAGGCATTGAACGAGTGTGTAAGAGAAGGAGAGAAAGTCAAATAGGTGTACTCTTCATGTACTTGTGTCTCTCCTTGCTTTTGTCATTACTTGTTAGTTAGTCAGTTAGTTACCTTTCTCTCTCTCTCTTCATTCTTCAAATCCAAATTAAAGTCCTTCATAACTCGGTGATTGTTGTTGCACGCTGTCACTTTAATGTTCACTTCACCAGCAGCTGTTCAAATGCTTGTGTAGTCTCTTAGTTGTAGTTGAAAAATATTTCCACCTTTAATTGGTCATATTGTTACTTCGTCAACGTCAAACCTTCATTATATCAACGTTTAAAAAAGACAAAAAATTAAATCTCCAAGTGAATCTATTGAACTAGTGTGTTTGTGTGGTTAAACTACTTGAACAATTGAATAACAGTATGATCACTCAATTGGCCTTTAATGTCATTCAATTCATCTTCCACATCTACACGTACATGACGCTCCCTCTGTACTATTTGGTGGAAAAACCTTTTAACCAAATTAATAAACAAAATAAATGTCAATTATTATCAACTGATCCTAATGTTTGGATAAGAAATAATGAAAATGAAGTTAAATATTATTCACCATTAGCTGGATGTAAAACTTTTAGCCAATTGATATCGTTATCTTGTTCATTGTATCGTAATAAAAATAGTCTTGGTTATCGATCAATTATTAAAACAGAAGATCATCATGATAAAATTACTGGTAAAATGATAACTAAAAAATTGTTACATGATGAATATACTTGGTTTACTTATGATGATATGGATAAGCGAATTGATGATTTAGTTGCTGGTTTGTTGTTATCAGGTGGTAAACCAGGTAAGACAATTGCTTTAATCATGGATGGAGGTGTTGAATGGACATTAACTGCATTCGCTGTTACACGAATGGGAGGAATTTTGGTCACTGTATTTCCTGCTATTTCATCTGATGCAATTTCATCAGTTCTTGAAGAATGTGAAGTTTCGGTCATTGTAACTGATGTTACGACTGCACGTCATAAAATTACTCATGATGTTCTAACTCGATTGCCACATGTTAAGACACTTGCACTTGTACCCAATGATGATAAATGTATTGATATGCAAGAATGGTCATCATCTTCACATTCAACATCTTTTATCACCTTTAATCAGTTAGAAGATAAGGGTAAACATGCTCTTACAATTCTTAGTACATCACAAAATCAATTTAATATTATGAATGATTCTAACAACAATAATAATAATAGTAATAACACTCATAATCATATTGATCATGATGATGATTTACGTGAAAAACTTACTTATCCACAACCACGAGGTGAAGATATTGCATTGATAATGTACTCATCAGGTACAACTGGTAAACCAAAGGGAGTTGTTTACACTCAAAAACACTTTGTTGATGCATATGTCATCGGTAGTGAAGTTCTAATGTCTGATCGAATGGGCATCAAGAGTGACAATGAAGTTTACTTGTCCTTTTTACCTCCAAGTCATGTATTTGAGGTAAGTTTGTAAATCACTTAACTGTCTTAACTGTTACACTGTTACTTGTGATAAGCCATTTATTCATCGATTCATTTGTTCTTTCTGCATCTTTTATCAATATGTGACAATCTGATAAAGTAAATTCCTTCTTGATAACTGTTACCATCCTCATCACATTTGTCAACTACTTGTGTGTGATGTTGATGGAATCTTCATTTATCTTATGACAAGCTTATTTTGTTGTCCTTCATTGCTTATTTACTTGATATTGAAGAAATATTACATTTACATTTACATTTGTAGCGTAAAAAGACGGGGGGGGAAGGAAGGAAAAAAAAAAGTTGTGGCCCATCGACCTATGAAATTGGCAATTTTCCCAAATGTTACAGAACATTTTTTTTCCTTCTTCTTTCTTTTCTCATCGTCATTTCTTCCTCCTCAACTCTTCTTCTAAATTGTTTTCACTGAGTCATATTACAACGTCTACTTACACTTTTATTCCAGTGCAATGGTGATTTTATTAAAATACACTATTGCACATCTCATATAATTGGCAAAAAGAACACAGCTTCAACTGAATCAATGAACAAAAAGAACAAAGAATGAAAGAACCAGCAAATATTACTGCTCTTTCAATTGTATGACGTTTGAAATATTTTATATGGTTTATATGGTTCAAATTTAACTTTCATTCATCCAATTGACTTGACTTTTGTAGCCTTGGAGACAATTTTTGCCGGTTGATTTGTCTTTCTCTTTATTTTGTTCTCTTTTTTTTCTTCCCTTTCATCCTCTTTGTTCATCATTTTCCCTTTTTCGGGAACACTCAATAACAGTCTGACTTTTAGCATCTTGTTCGCGAGTGAAAGAAATGATCGACTCGTTAATTATTACGACGATGATGATGATGATGGTGATGATGATGATGATGGAGATGATGAAATTACACTCCGATGGTCATAAAGACACCGATTCAATTGCTCTACATCATCACAGATTCATTTTATCCTCGGTTTTATTCTTTTTCAAGCTAACTTTTTATTTGTTCAGTGTAAAATTATATTGCAAATTTGAGATGAACAAGAGAAAGAGAAAGTTTTCAGCTTTTCTCGTTTTTTTCAATTTAATAGAAACTTGTAGACTCTTTTATTTTTAAATGAAAGGGCGATAAAGAATACACCATTTTTATAAAAACCCTTCACTTGGATAAACTTCGATACTTGATCCATTTTAAATGCGTCAATGGCACTTTATTTTATCCGTTCTTTGTTTTTTTTTATTCTTTTCTCTCATTTTTTTTTCTTCTTTCATTTTTCATATGGTTGTGCAATGTTGATCTTGGTCTTCTCCTTCATCATCATCATCTTGTCTTGTGTACATTTTGTCATCTTTGTTATTTGAACTTTCAGTTCACTGTACAATTTTGCCTGTTTGCATCTGGTGCATCTGTTGGATTTGGTTCACCATTTACTGCATTTCCTAATTCACCTAAACTTTTAAATGGTTGTTTACCTGATGTTCAAGCACTCAATCCAACAGTTATTATTACCGTTCCATTATTATTAGAACGTTTAAGAAATGGCATTGAAATGAAATTATCAAGTAAACCGGTGTTAATTGAAAAATTAATTAAATATTTAATTGATTATCGTTTATATTGGATATCATATGGTTATTCTTGTCCAATTATTGAAAAATTATTATTTAATAAAATAACAAACTCAATATTTGGTCAACGTATTAGTAAAATAATTACCGGTTCTGCTGCACTTTCAATTGAAACTCAACGATTTTTACAAGGAGTTCTTACTGCTAATTTAAGGTAATATTATTATATGTTAATTTGATTATTCACTATGACGATGATTGATACTTTTTTCTTTAATCATATTTTATTTTTTTCATTCTCTTTTTTTTCCTTGTAAATTCTTTAGACAAGGTTATGGAATGACTGAAGCATTCGCCATGGTTTCTGTATGCGACCGATTTGATTGGTCAGTTGGTACTGTTGGTACTATTCATAATAATGTTAAAATTAAATTACTTGATTGGCAAGAAGGTTCTTATCATTCAACTGACAAACCTTATCCACGTGGTGAATTACTTGTTGGAGGTTCACATGTATCCCTTGGGTATTTTAAACTTTTCAATGAAACAAAGGATAATTTTTACATTGATAAAACTGGTACAAGATGGTATGTTACTGGTGACATTGTACAATTGAATACATCTAATGGTACATTACAAATTATTGATCGTAAAAAAGATTTAGTTAAAATGTCTAATGGTGAATTTATTTCATTGGGTAAAATTGAATCTGCTCTTAAACTTGATCAATTTGTTGAAAATATTTATATACATGCTGGAAACAATTATTGTATTGCATTTATACTTCCTAATATTGAACGAATAACATCACTTGCATCACAATTATCAATTGATGGTGATTTAAATGATATTTGTTGCAATCAAATTATTGAACAACATTTAATGCAATCAATTAAACAAACTGCTAAATTAGCTAATTTATCTAATATTGAAACACCAAGGAAAATTTATATTGAAAGTAAATTATGGACACCTGATAATAATTTAGTTACTGCTACACTTAAAGTTAGAAGAAAACAACTTGAACAACATTACAAAGATATCATTGTTCAGTTGAGTTGAGAACAGAACAGAAAAGAACAGAACAGAACAACAAGGTTTGAACATTTGAATAACAACAAGAAGAGGAAAAAAAGAAATAACAAAATGAAATAAATATATACAATATACATATAATGAAACTAATGTTATACGTTTAATTAAAAGGATGCCTGATGCATTCACGTGAACAAGTGTTTTTTCCGTTTACACTTAACGCTCAGATGAAGTTTATTCCAAGAACATATACACACAAAGTATATGTTGTTCTAAAAAAAACAAGTACACCAGGTGCAGTAGTAAATTGCCATTTGAACGGTGAACAGTTGAAGGGTAATCTGTGATGCACAGTTAGATTCGACCAGAAAATGTTGGACACATGATCGATGGTCTAAGTGTCAGTTGCATGTATAATGAGAAACAGGGTGAAACTGTTTCCGAGGGTGTGAAAAGACACACACACACAGTAAAAGTGTTTCAGTGTGAAAGAAAGACAAAAAGAGTATAACACATTTAGAGTTGAATTAAACAGTCTGCTGATTGAACAGTCAGATTTGTCTCTTTCAAAGCTTCAAGTGTCTGTGTCTCGTGTTTATCACAATTCTATTTTACCCTTCACTGGTAACTCGAATTTACTTGTCAGTGAAGTATCATCGTAAATCACCATTTTACTGTGAAAAGAGAAAGAAGAGAAAAAGTTTCATTTAAACGATATTCAACCATACTTCAATTGCTTGCATACAACTTTTTATCTTTGTGAATATTCTTCGTAAGTGTATTCTTTCACTCTCTTTCACTCTGTCTATTTAAACCCGTTTTCACTTAATCCACCTATAAAACTTTGATACTTTATCCTTTGTGTCAATTAAATTACAATGATTCATCTCACGTTTTACATGATACAATATTTAAACTGATTTTAAACAAGACAGGTAAATATACATGAGTAAATATACATACATGTTGAAAAGAATGAAAGAATGTTAAATCAAACAGAAATAAATATACAAAAGTTTTATTCAATTTGATTTATTCGTGCAGATGAATTGAACATTTGTTTAATGAATAAATGAACCATCGAACTTTTAAGAAAAAAGAGAGAGAGAGAGAGAGAGAGAGAGAGAGAGAAAGAAAGAACAAATTTTAAATAAGATGCAAGTTAAACCATAAGTTTGTAAGTTTGTTCAAGAACGACCTCACATCAATGATCGGTTGATTGGTTGGAAAATGGAAAGTTCACTCAAGTTCTAAGTGGTTAGAACATTTGGCTGACACTTGGTGATGTCCATTGGTTGAAATTATTTGACAGAAATTCCATGTAAACCTAAGATGGACTCATACACACATACAAGTTTAAATTTATTCAAGTGAATGATCATCGAATATTCGATAGATCACAACTACTGAAACGAAATGCAGATACATGTACACAGATGGATGATTTGAAAAGAGTAAAAAATATATCACAAGAATAATCAATCAATAGTAAAATTAGTGACCACTGGTTGAAAAGAATGAAAAAAAGATTTACAATGCAAGTGAAGCCTCTTGAAGTAAAGTGACAGATGTTACTTGTACTCGATTTGGATGAAGGAAAGCAAAGGAAAGAACATTAGGATGAAAGAAAGTATGAGAGACAGTGACTTGTAAATGTCCATCGATTGAAAAGAAGAGAAAAAAAAGGTGCTCTCTTCACCAACACGCATATTTTGAAGAATGGCAGATTCATCGACAGGAGAAAAGAAGGAGAAAAGTAAATACTCAAAAAAAAAGAGAATTTTTCAAGAGAAAAGAAAAAATGCATCATTCTGTTGAAAATGTTGAAAATACTTACAATCGATGGAAAAGAAGAAGAAGCACTTGCAGTCTCTCTGCTTTTGTCGGCAACCGCAGACAGATCCATGAGCCGAAGGCACATTTGAAAGAATTTTCTCCCTTATACTTTCTTCTTGGTCTTCTTGTTCTTCAGGTTACCGAAAGAAAAAACTTACGGCAAGAATAAAAAAAAATAAAAAGAGAAAAATAAAAATAAAAAAAAATAAAAACATCCATGGACAGCACTTCTGAGAACATGTTGTACATTTTCAGTCTTTTTCACTATGTTCTTCAACGTCTATGGGTATCTTCAGTATCATCATTCTCCTCTACTCAATCTCACTCACTGTTTTCAGCAATAGTTTGCTCATTCTTTACTAGAATATTTTTACATGATGCAAATGGTCTTTAAAAAAAAGTCAAATGTGAAAAGATGTGAGTCTTGCAGGACTCAAATCTCATCCGGTCACAAATCACGTTGACACTTGCTTTGTTTGTTGAGCCGAGTATGTCTGTGAAAAAGAAAGAAAGAAAGAGTTTCCCTCTCTCTGTCTGTGTGTACGAATGTCTAAAAGTTCTGTCGAGTCAATTGAGATTTTTACAGTAAAAGCAGAATAAATATATGTGCTTTCATGTTAAAGTCTACAACAGGTAATTACAAGGGCACAAAAAAGACTGTACGAGATGATGGCATATATAGACATAGACAGACACAGAGACATACAGACAAACAAGAAGACCAAATATACAATGAGAAGGAGGACGAGATGATGGGAGACACTGTTGACCGAATGGAAAGAATGATTCATGCTCTCAGAGTGTGTCCATCTCCCAGGAGGAAGGGAAGAGGCAAAAATGTGTAAGTGCAAGTCAACTTCAATTTGCTTCTTCCTTTTGATTTGCCTTTTTGCCTGTGTTATTTCTTTCTCTTTCTTCTTCGAGTTCTAGTTCTCTCCCTCCTTTCTCTCTTTCCCTGTTTCCTTGTGAGTCTAAATGTCTGAATCTCTGAATGTCTGAATGTGTAAATGTTCTCTCCATGTGTATGGAAAGGAGAAGATGGCGAAAAGTTTGTAAGGAGGATGGCGAATCTCTTTTCCTTGACGATAGAGTTGATTTTTCTTCCTCATGCACTTCTTATGTTCTTCATGTCTCCATGTCTTTCGTGTCCCACTGACGAGTCAGTTTGAACAGGCCTGTGTGTGTGTATACACACACACTAGCCTTGTACATTTGATCACATTCGACGAGTGTGAGAGGCAAGTAACATCCCTTCATCCAAACGCGAGACTCTGCATCCGTTAATGATTAATGTACTCTGCCTGCCTTCCTTGTTCCTGTTCCCAGATCGCATTTTGATGAAAATGCCTTTTGAATGAATCCGAGGACATTAAGTTCACGGTTCACTCGAGTGAACTTCGATTCTACGCCACACCAAGTATGCGGTTGACAAGAATCATATTCAGCCTGACAAAAATGCTTCTTTCTTTTTCTCTCTCTCTTCTTTTTCTTTTTCTTTCTGTCTCTTTTTCCTTCTTTCCTCTATTTCTCTTTTTCCCTTTTTCTCTCTCTCTCTCTTTGGGCGACCCTTCGAGGTCAGCAGTTGAACCAAACTCCCTTTGCCGGATAAATCATACTTCCAACATCGGCAACGACCAATGATCATTGCAGCTGTCATCTGGCACAGTTGGAGCAAATAACACGGAAAAAAAATTCGAACCATCGACTTAGTTCATTTGCTACTTTTCTTCCTTTCTGTGACTTATTATTAACTACAATTGAATACCCGATATCTCAGGATGAAAAGTAAATTGCACCACACTTACCAATTGATACACAAGTCAACTTGTCATCTTTGTCAAGAAGGAAAAGTTACTTTCAGCATGACTGACCACACCACGAATCACAATGATGACAAAAGACCAAAGATGAAGATGAAGATGAAGATGACCATGGATGATTTTTTCTCTTCTTTTTCTTTGGATAATTTTTTTTTCTTGTCTTAATTTTTTTACCCTTCTGCTGTTTATTATTATTTTTTTCTTTCCTCGTGTCATTCACTTAACTTTATGTCATGGGTAGTTAAAATGATAATGTTTCATCCTTTCAACCATATGAGGTCAATGTGTTTTACCATTGTACTGGTATTGAAGAGAAGTAAATAGTAGGATGTTGACTTAGACCATTTGACCAAGTGAGTCATTTTTGTTTGTGTAATTAATGCAAAAACTTCTCAGTAGACTTTGTTCAAGAGAAAATGAGCTAATACTTAACCGTTAGGTTTGTATGTGTGTGTATGTGTGTCTTTCACAACAGATGACCATTACTTGAGCATCACAAATGGCCCTCTTGAAGACTGCGACAAATTGGACAAGTCCATTCTATCTGTTGTATCTGCTGTATCTGTTCTATCCATTCTATCTTTGGCTGTGTCGAGAAAAAGACACATAAGATCTTACACAAGCTGACTTCAGCAGTAGCACACAATCACAGTCATCCTGAGCTTATGTCTTGTCTTTTCTTCTCTTGTGGCTGGCGAGTGAGTTTAATGAGTAACTTTGTCCTTACACTCTGTTGTAACTATGTGACTTTCTTTCATTCTTTCTTTCATTCTTTTTCTATCCAACCTTGTAAGAGTTGGCTGAGTCAATGTTACACAAATCATCACTGACATGGCAGAGAGTTTACACAGCCACCGACAAAATAAAGGACCAGAAGTAACGTTAAACCTTTACGCCAACCATCAGCATCATCAGTACATGTGGATGTGGATGTGTGTGCGAAAAACATGGACACAATAAAAGAGTCAATTGCACTATTGATTTTCATTTACTTCTTGTCCAATCAACAGTAACTTGTCTTTTACACTATTTCATCTGGATAGATAGATGTATCCCTCTTGTATGTAATTTAATGAGATGATGTTGTTACCACTTACTTTTCATCCATTCCTCGGTTGGTACAAACATCCATGAGACAAGGTGCACATGTTCAATACAGTTAAAGAAGAGAAAGAGAGAGAGGAAAAAAGAGAAAAAAGAAAAATTCACAGTATTACAAGTGTAACACTGTTACAATTGCCAATTGACCAAATGGAAAGAAAGAGAGAGAGAGTGGAAAAGAAAGAAAGAAAGATAAAAAGACAGTGTCCGTGATTCATCTACACCTGAACCTCAACACATGGACAAAATGTGTGCGTGTCTTTCACCCAAATAACCCAATGAATGAGTAAAGCAAGTGGAGTGAATGAACGCATCTGCAACTGCGATGATACATAAATGGATTTGGTCATGGAAGAAAGAGCAGCATCGACAGTGAATTTCAATTGAATTCATTGAATGGAGAGAGAGAGAGAAAGAGAAAAAGGGAAAGAAGACGAAACGAGATGAGAAGAGCAAGTGAACATTGGTAACAAAAAAAAGAGAGAATCAACAGTCACAGTACGAGGTATGAAGGGCCAACCAATGAATTAATTGATTCACGAATGAGAATTAATGCTTTCACTACACACAAGTTTCTGTTGGTAGGGTTGCTTGTGTTGCACGATGGACATTAATTCACCTGGTCAGAGCTGAATGATTAGCTTTGCCCTTTGCGTAATCGAATCGACGGAGTGAGAAAGAGAAAGTGAAAGAAGAGAAAGAGTCAAAGAGATAGAAGGAAGGAGAAAGAACAGAACAGAACAGGTTCAGACAAAAGGCAAAAAGGAAAAAAAAAGTTGGGTGACACATTGCACCATTGGCTTTGATTCACCTCTTTATGGCGAGTGTCGAGTAATGGTGCACACTAAAAGCCATCGCCAACCATTGATTTGGTGAAAAAAAAGGAGGGAAGAAGATCACATCATGTTCTTCTCGAGTTGAAATGATTTCTTTCTCTTTCTTTCCTTCTCTTCTTTCCTTTTCTTGTGGAAGTTCTTTTATTTTGCCTTTCTCTTCACTTCTTTGTACCCTGCCTTGCATCATAACTGAGCACTTTGTTCTCAAAGTTCGACCTCATGCTTTACGCTTTCTCAATAGAACAATTCGTCAATCCTTACTGGACTGAACACAATGACAGTTTTAACTTTAACATGTTACACTTGACACATGAACATTGAACATTGAGCATCAACCATCAAATATCTAAGGTTATATTCTTCTTTTTTTTCTTCTTCTTCACTTTTTTACTAGGAAAATCAGTTGAACATTTATTACTGTCACAAAGTACAAGTAGAACATTTTGATTTGTTTCTTTTCTTTTGGTTTTATTTTTTTTATTTACTTTTTTCTTCTTGTTGTATTTCACTCACTCATGTGTTCTTTATCAAATAGTCTTATTCATTCATTCAATCTTTTTTTTTGTATATTAACAGGCAACATGACAAAAAAAACCTGTATTTAAGTGAAGTATAAAAGTGTGTTTAATTTACACTTTGACATTCATATGATGAGCTGAGATGACTCCGTTAGCTGCTTCAGCTGATGAAAGAATTTGAGCCAATTTTTGTATCTATGTTTGATCAAGGTAAATAAAAAAGGAAAAAGATAAGAATAATCAACAATGAGAATGATGAATGGATGAACAAATCAAATGTACAAAGATACTTTTTTTTTTCTTCTTTGTTAATTGAACTTTAGTTAACAGGAAGAAGAAAAATAAGAAGATAAATAAAAAGAACAGGGAAAAAAAGGACAAAAAAAGAAGATGTACTTGAATTGTTTTGGACTTTCATGAAGCAGCAAGTTAGATGAATTTGGCTTACTCTTTTTGTTTCCTCCATTCGATCGACATTTGGATCTCTCGAGAGAAGTTGTAGTAGTCGTAGTAGAGCTGTCTTGTGCAAGACAGAAGTTCTTTTTTGATGAAAAAATTCCACCTCAACTAGTGATTTGGCCTGTAAAGGAGAAAAAATAGTCATGAGTCACCTTTCATTTCCTTTCTTTGTTTTCAATTTGCTCGAGGAAAGAAACAGCCAACAAAGAGAGAAAGAAGAAGAACAAGTGGACGAACATGGTAAAGAAAAAATAGCAAAAGGAAAGTCGACTAATGCTCTAGCATCAGTTTAATCGGATGAAAAAGAGTCTACTGTTACTGGCAGCGGGATTTTTGCATTTAATTCCATTTGTGAAAGATGCAATATCCGGACAGCAACTGTACCTTGTCTAGTCTTGTGTTTTCTTGTGTTCACTTGATGTTGTTCTGTGTAGAACAACATGTTCATCTTCTCTCCGTTTAACGTTCTGTTCTGTATTTGACTCTCTCTCTCTCTTTCTCTTTCTCTTTCACTCTGTGTTTATATATGTGTGTATGTGTTTAAGTTTGTATTTGTCTTTTATTTTCTTACCTTTCGATAAACTGATTCAGCTTCGTCGAATTTGGACAAGCGAGAGTACAAGTTACCCAAATTGAGGTAAGTTCGTAGACTTTTATCTTCCAATGCTAAAGCTTGTTTGTAGTATTTGACCGCAGATGCAAAATTAGCTCTTTTTTCTTCTAAACGTCCCATATTGTTGAGAAGTTTTATATTTACAGGGTTAACTTTCAATCCAGATGAAAAGAGTGAAATTTCGTCATGCCTGACCGATGTTGAAACGGATGTTCGTGTGATTCACAGTAGACAGATAAAAAAAAGACAAAGAGACAGAGAAGAAGAGAAAGAGATAAAAAGAAAGAAAGAAAGAACGGAAGAAGAAATGTACAGAAATAAGAAAAGATGAACATTGCGCTGTGATCATTAGGTTGATGGAGTCTCTCTTGTGTCGTCAGTTATAATAAATTCCAAACCATCGAGTGTCCATGATGAGTATATGTATGCATGCATAGACACTTTACTGTGATGCGAGTTATTGCAAATGCAATCGAGTACGATGTATATGAATGTGCAATGGATCAATCTACTTGTCAATTGCCGACAAAGAATAAAGTTCTAAGAAGAAAAGAATAAAGGCGTGATCTTTGCAAATGCACGTCCACTTTTGTTTCATTCATTGGCTCGTACATTCATTCATTCTTCATTCATTCATTCATTCACTCATTCTGTTGTCTCACATTCTTTACTTCTTTTCTTTTTTCACTCTTTTTCCTCTTTTCACACACACATTCAGTCAACTTGGTGGTTTCAACTCTCGTAAAGAAAGGACAAATAAAGACAAAGTCTACATTAGGACATGATGAAGCAGGAACAAAGACAAGAAACAAGGACAAAGAAAAAGAGGAAGAGACAGATGTGATGCTTTTGCCTCCATCCAAGAGCCATTTGTTTGGTGAGATGCCAGTGAGAATCACAAATAGCTCTATTACCATCATCTCACCATCTCAACATCTCAACATCTCACCATCCAAATCCCATATATGAAAGACAATTGTTCGAGTGGCCAAACTCTTCTCACCATCTCACCATTTCTCTTTCTTTTTCTTTCCCTCTTTCTCACTTTGCTTGTTTCTATGCTTCATTTGGTCACAACTGAAATCACACTAACAGGACACAATGACCGCGCCAGTTGTAACCTGGACCGCCCACTCGTCCCAAATGGTTAGAATATTCAGAATGTTCACAATATTCGAGATGACCTAATGTACAGAGAGAGAGAGAGAGAGAGAGAGAGAGAGAGAGAGAGAGAGAGAGAATGTCACTTACCATTCACAACTACGATGATATGTTTTAACAGATAAACATATCACCATGACCAAAGATGCCATTCGAATTTGTCGACGAGTTAAAATACGTCCAGTTAAACTTTTTGCTCCAAGCATTAAAAGTAAAACAAATCCAATTGATGGGAGGTAAAGAACTCTTTCTGCTACGACAAAACCAGTTCGAAAGAACAAATTTGATGCTGGTATGAAAGGTACAACAAGAATTGCCAGGGCTTGTAAAGTCTTCAAATCCACCATTGAAATTGTATGAAAAAAAAGAAATAAAAGAACAAAATGAATGGAACATCAGATGAAAACAGTAAAATACATCAAATATAAAACTGATAAATAAAAGTCAACCAGGTGACAAATACTTGAAAATATATTAACCTCGTCAAGTTTTATCTCCAAGTGTGAAGAATATGTTCTAGAACATGTTCTACTTGATTCATTTTCACACTTTTATCTCTTTCTCTTTACTACAAAATATTTGTCAAAGTTTATCAAAGAACGTGAGTTAAAAAAAATGACGAGGATAATAAATCCTATCAAGTGTAAAGTCTCTTTCTCTCTCTCTCTCTAAGTTGATGATTCATTATTCAAAGTAGATTAATTAATTGATCTTACCAGTTAAAAAAAAGTCAAAGTATAAAGTGAATCAAATGAATTATTAATGACAAATGAACATATATAGACTTTACCTGAAGTGAAGATTCACTTTTGTAACGATAAATAGAGCGAAGTAATTTAATCGATGTTATCGTAAGTAGTGTGAAAAATATCAAAGTAAAGAAAAAATGTATACTAAAGACATTGGTGACCAATGGAAGTGACTTATGTGTCCAATCACATGATAAGTTGAATGGATATATCATAAGCCAAAAGTTAAATGCAGATAAGTAAGCATAAGTGAGCAGTTGAGTTTTTCTAGGTTCAATGGAAGCAGGATTATCAAATCGATTGAAAGTTGGAGAAATTGAACCACCTGAAATATACAAGCGAAATGTCATTGCCAAAGCAAATGCCATGAGGAACTTGAATGAAGTTAAAAAGGCTTTTTTGTCCAGTGAAAAAGAGGTAGAAGATGAAATCTTCATTCGCTTCTTAGAAGAAGTAGGAAAGAACAAATGATGATGTTGTGACTGATGGAGTAAAGTGGATTGAACTATTCGATTGGTTCCTTGTGTCATTTTACTACTCGTGGCAGAAGAAGTACAAGTAGAAGTAGTTGAACTTGTAGTTATAGTAGATGAAATCAATTGATTCAATGCACAAAATACTAGTACACTTAAAGATTGTTCTTTACAAAGAAAACCAATACAAGCTAAGATAAAAGAAAGTAATAGCTTATGACGAAAGAAAAAACAGCTGTTACCACAGTTACTTTTACTTGATGTACCTTCTTTTGATGTTTGATCGTTCAAATTACTAATAGCAATTTTACTGTGGTTACTGTTGTTATTATTGTTATTGTTGATGACATTACAGTTGTTATTATTGTACAAGTAGTTAGTTACACCGGTGACAGAGACACGTTTGTGACAACTTGCACTTGGAGTAATATTTAGGATGATTGTAGATAAAAAAAATATTCCAGAAAGAAGTTCTGCTCGACCAACGACTGATGAAACCTACAGCATGAACAAATGAACAAATGAACAAAGAAAATTAGAAAGACATACAAACAAAAAAGACACAACAACAAGAAGAACAAGAAGAACAAAAATAACATAAAAAACAGACAAATACCAAGAAGAATAGAAAAAAAACAGTTAAACCATCATCATCATTAATTCCTTCATTTGAAATGGATAAATAATTCAGCAACATTTACAAGAACAAACAACAACGACAACGACAATACAACCAGTAGTAACAACATAGGAAAGAACAAAAAAATCAGTACTTGTCGTGTATTACGAATTAATTGTTCTCTTTTAATCATTTTATCCTTTCTCATTAACCTCCGTATCCGTCGTGACGACTTGTAACTTGTGAAGCGATTCTGTTCAGTCTGTGTTTGTGTTATGTTCATTGTCTGGGATGTTGTTTTTTTGCGAAGGTCGAAGTTGATTCACCAGACGGAAAACATCAACATCAACATCAACAGAACCGGTGAGTTCATTTACATGTGACCATTAAACCCGGTACGATATGATAAACAAGTAAGTCAGTGGATCTACTACTGTACCGGCATAAATAGTAGTGTAAGTTCATTGTATTACGTGAACAATGAGCACTTCATTAGGAAGAAAAAGGTGCACATTGAATTGTACATGAGTTGTGAAAGAGCTCTTCTTTAATGGTAGAAGAAAAGAAGACGAAAGAGAGGGGAAAAAAGAAAAAGAGAAAAAGTCTTTACTCGTTGAAAGATCTTTAAAGTGGTGCAAGTTAAGTCACGTTCGTGCAAATGCCGCATCTTGACTCGGTGTGTGAGTCTTAATATTCAGGAATAGAAATAAGAGTGAGAGAGAAGAAGAAGAAAGATGGAAAGAGAAATAAAGAGACAAGAAAAAAAGGACGAGAGAATAAGAGAATAAGAAAATAAGAGGAGAAGACAAGTCAGGAGATGGAGAGACAATTTCAGGTATGTACTCCACGACTTGAGAAGTCGACTGGGTACGCGGTTGGAATTGAGATGCTACTCATGCTCTTGAGGGATGCGAGTAATGCAATTTACTTGTCCCTTCGATGTGATCCCGATCACAGGCTGCACCAAGTAACGAGTGGCCAGTGAAGAAAGGCACACAGCGGCACAATACAAGGATGAAAGAAGAGAAGAGAAGAGAAGAGAAGAGTAAAAGGGAGAATAGAGAACATACACACACAACAGAGTGAAAGAGGAGGGAGACAAAGAGAAGAGCAGAGACATTTAATAAAGGCCAAGATCCGGTGTGATGCACTTGAAAGTGACTGAGTGGCACAAGGGATTCGTCAAAAGATGCAGCTAAAGATGCTGCAAAGATGCTCTCTCATCCCTTGCTCAACCCTCTTGGTCCAGTTTTGTCAGATCTTTTTCCTTTTTTTGCCCCTCTTTTTTCTTTTTCTCTCTCTCTTTCTTTCTCTTTATGTTACCTTCTCTCCATTTTCCCTCAGTTGGTTCTTTCACATCTTCCATTTCGATTTGCTCGCCTTTCAAAGGAACTCCCTTTTTCTCCTTCTTCTTCTATTCTCTCTTTTTTTCTTCTTCTTCTTCTCTCTTTACTTTCTTTCTACAGTATATTAAAGACGCAAGATGCATTCTTAACATTGACGATGGTGAATTGCACTTGGATCCAATTTCGGAATTCCAAGCCTTGAGGTGCGTGTACGTCTATCCTTGTGTCTATGTGTATGTGTGTGTGTATGTGATGCTGTTGGTTCTTGCTTCTTAGCTTCTCTCTCATCTTCATCCTCTTTTTTACTCTTTTTTTTACTTCTTTTTCCTCTTCTTTCATTCTTTACCCTTGGCCTTTCCTTTTCTCCTTTCTTTCCTTTTCTTCTCACACTTTTCGCCTAGTTCTAAAGTTCTATCTTCAATCCTTGTATCTTTTCTATCTTTTTTCGTCTCACTTTTCTCCTTGTATGTGAAGTATCTTAAGCTTCTACAGTAAATACAATTCAATGTTGAAAAAAGTAAAGAAAAAAAAAGAAGAAGTCACGATATACAAGATGAAATGTACAAGTTTAAGTACAGTTTTATTTTATTTAAACAAACTTACCGCGTCCGTGTGAATCGGATGTGTAGCAAAAATTAATGTAGCTAAGAGCGATTCTTTTTTGCACCAAAGATTTGCCAGTCTGTAGAAGATGAAGAAAGTGTACAAAGGAAATAAAAGAAGAAGAAGAAGAATCGAAAACGATAGTCAAATCATCTTAAAAGGTGACAAGAAACATTGACGATGTGGCCAATTTACTACTTACCGATAAAATAGAAGACAAACTACTACATGAAGTATTAAATTGGTCAAATGGTAGCCAAATGGACGATTTTGATGAATTAGGTAATTTAATCGAAATGTTAGCACCGTGAGAGGTCTGTATGATTTATGACTGTAGGTCTGTTGACAGTTCGAGGTGGATGAAATAATAAGTTAAATTACAAAGTGACAATTAGTTTACTCGACGGGTGAATAGGGTCACAAGAAGCAAAGGAAAAGGATTAAGCGATGTTCAGGTCGGTTAAAGGTCTTTCACTGGATTTGCCCGGTAATGAGGAAGAAGTGAACTTCAATATTGTCTCTTGTCATGGTATCAGGTGTTCTTTCCTACACCGACAGACTCACATACATACACACAGAGAGACATAGACACTGACATACAGACACACAAGGCAATGTTGAACAAGGCATAGTGTTGTGCACTCCTGTGTACTGTTCTATCTGGTGTGTTCTAACTACATTCTTCCTCTCTCTTTCTTTCTATTCTCCATTGAATATTACTAGTGAATCGAAGCGGCAGATCAAACAGTGACACAGAATAATAGTTATAACAAAGACATTTCTCTCTCGCCCTGGAGAAGAAGATAGTTTACTCAGTTTCATTGATTATCATGTCACAGTCCATCAGTCTGCATGGAGTAAATGAAGCTTAAATTGTTCCTTGTATCAAAGAAGAGGATAAATTAACGAAAAAAAGGAGACAAAGAAAATCCTCCTGCTCATTTATGAATACTTTGCAAATAGTGTGCCCAGTCAATAGATCTGTGTGTTTGAAATTAAGCTAGTTCATGCAGAAGCATGATGGTAAAGAAAGAACAAGAAGAAGAACAAGAAGAAGAAAGAGAGTAAAAGTTGAAGAAAAGAGTTTAAATAACTGAAAGAAGTAACACAAGCAAAGAAACCAAAGTGTCCTACAACCACTTGAAGAAAAGCAAAGTAAAGAACGAGTGATTACCCAACAACTGGTGACTATTGAATCAGTTACTTCTTTGGGTGTCTGAAGATCACTTTTGCAGACCAATGGACTGTGTGGCTGTTTGTTTACACTTTCAGGTCACATTGAGGAGTCATTTGTATAGAAAAGGCGGTGCCTTCTGCTTCCAATTCATTAGCTGATTCATTGTGGATCCGAGTAAGGGAAAAAAACTCCTTCTCGGCTAATGATTATCTCTATCGTTTTCCTGCACTCGGGTGCTGTCTGTACTCTTCTCAACTGTTCTTTCTCTTCTATGTGCATAGATGTGTCTGTGTGTGTCTGTGTATATATATGTATGCTGTTTGTACCGTTTCCCCACCCACGCCCAGACTTTGAATCACTTACATCATCCATAGACCGACCCCAGTAGTCATGAGTGAACAAGTGGTACAGTGGAGTAAAACCTTTCACGTCCATATTATCAAGGATGGCAGGTTGGTCATCAAAGACAAGTTCACCATTCAAACTTGGCCAGTAAGCAAGGATCGTCACGAGAATTATTATTAAAGTATTCACCCTGTAACACAAGAATTGCCATCATTAATATCACAAGTGCAAGTGACTCGTGCACAGCTAATTCGTTGCTCCTGACAAATGTTAATACGGTAAAGGCAAGAGAACAATAGTAAACTCAGACAAAGTCAAGCAAACTGAGAAATGATGGAGAAAACAATAGACATAGAGAAGACTAATGGATAGAATTAATACAAGATGAAGGCGTATTTCATTTTGTTCCATGCTTACCTGAGTGTGGACTTGGTGAGGGTGAAGAGTGAGTTATTACAAAATACACGAGGAAACTTGGCTGGTCGAAGGATGAATTTACTTGGAGGTTTGAGCGATGACAAGAAACATCGAATTTGTCGACGACAGGATGAGGGTGATGGCGATGAAGAGGAAGAGGAGGAAGAAGATGAAGATGAAGATGATGAAGAAGATGAGGATGAGGATGAAAAAACTCGCCGCCCCGGGTGAATCATTTGACTGGCAGATTGAGCTGGTGAAGAGTTGTACTGACGAAAGGGACACATGACATACGCTGAATGTGAGAAAGGAAAGATGAAAAGAGAGTGGAAAAGACCAATTGGGGTAACACTTGCACTTGAAATGAGCTCGCGTCAATCAAGACAAGTGGCCTGACTTGGGTGATCTATTTGTTGGCACTTCTTGCCATTTTGCCCTCTTGACATATGACTTTACGCAATTTTACTGACACACACAAGTAACTGATGCAATTGCAGTGGAAACAGTCGATGATGAGACAAAATAGCTGCTTCAATGTAGATTTGTAAGTCTCAGTGTAAGGAAAGAAAGAAGAAATAACGAAAAAGCTGTCTCGATGTCTTTTACTTCTTTTACTTCTTTTACTTCTTTTACTTCTTTACTTGTCTGCGTGTGTGACTCATGCAATATGAAAGAATCAAAGGCTCACTTACTGATTCAATTGTCACTCAATCATCGCACATAAAAAGAAGGAGAAAGAAAAAATTTCTTGACAGTAGTTGCGATGAATGAATTCACTCATTGCATTTGTCGGTTCATTTTGTCTTTAACTGATAAAACAGGAAAACTTTTCAAATTCTTTTATATCAAATACAAAAAGACCAATTGAAGATACAGGATGAATGAAATTATCGTTAAAAAGGTAAATACTTTTTTTGCTTTGTTGTACTGATGGATATAAATATTCTTTCTTCTTTTAATATATGACGATGTGATTTTGTTGGACGACTTTTCCACTCTTTTCAGGGCACTTGTTCTAGTTGTTCTCTTTTATCTTATTCTTTCAATCAGTCGGTAAAGTTGATAAAGTAATTTAAATGTATCTGTCGGCTTGTCGTTGATTTGCACTTTGTAGATGAATAAAATGAAGATGAAAGTTAGTACAAAGTCAATTGTATTGTACAGACCGGTTGGTTTATAAGTAAAGTGCGTCGAGTATATATATGTGAATGTGTCGAATGCGTCGAATGTTACTTCTTTACGGGTAGAAAAAAACGAACTGATGGTGGACCGGCAAAGAACGTGACTGTACTTTGACTTACACAACACAGTCCGTCAGTGAGAACATCCACAGCAACTGTCTATGTCTATGTGAATGTGTATGTGTGTGTGTCGGTTCACAACTGTTCGTAGTTCTAACGGTGGCTAAAAGCGAATACAAGTGCGCAAGTTCTAAGTGTTGTGAGTGAGAGAAAGAATAAGAGAGGGACAAAGAGAGAGAGAGAATGAACTGAGTGGCATGTGCATGTTGCTGGTGGCCGTAGGAGTGATGTTTGATCGATCGAATGTCTGCACAAATTACTGCCAGTGCAACGATGACCTCACAGCTAATGGAATTCTTAAACAAACTCCAGATCACCAGTACACTTTTGATCATCGTGAGAATGGACCCAAAGACGTGCTACTTCACTAAAATACGTTGCTGATGTTGTTGTTGTTGTTGTTGTTGTTGTTGTTGTTGTTGTTCTTATTGTTTTTGCTTTAGTTGTAATTGTAAATACATCTACCTCTTCAACTCAATGTAAACTGATTCGTTACATCACCAGTATACACTTGTAGGCAGTTTAGTTATGCTTGTGAGTAATATGTTTTGTACAGTTTTCTTTACAGGTTTCTGTCAACCTTATCATGCCTTGTAAGTTTGTCTTCATGTGTGTCATATGTTTATGAATGTTGTACACTCTTTACTATTTGGTTTAATTGATCGATCCTCGTATACACACACATACAACAAACAGAACTGACTGACACATGGAAAGCTTTATTAAAATTGGATGCATGCGGGAGTTTCTTTTATAAATGAATGACTGACTGTTCTGTAATTTCACAAGTACTTACATTAAATGCTTACCAAAAAGAGCAAGAAGAGTAAAAAAGTTGTGCAAATGTACTCGTGTGTAACTTACCTTGTGAGTATGATCAGGATGAAATAAACTAAACAAGTGACAGGCGAAAAAAAGGATAAAAAAGTTACTTGATGTAAGAAGAGTCAACCAAATGGACTGGCATCTGGTTTGCACGGTTCTTTGCTTTGGTGAGTAAAATCTGTTCTACAAGTCACATTGGACGACCATAGAACAGGGACACCAAATGCATCAGTTGCATCAGATGCATCAACACAGTATACATTCATACTCATACACACCACATAAGATGAAGTCTTCAACTTCATTCATCTTTTTTCACCCTCTGACAATGTCTTTATTTCTTTCATCCTTTCTTCTTTTCATCCAACAGCAAATGGAGATGTTGACCGTCATACATTTCATGAAATGTGAATTGTGACTTGTGAGTTGTGACTTGTGAAATTTGAAATTTGATATTAGAAAGTCAAGTGAAGAAAAAAAAAGAGGAAGAAAGTAAATTCACGAATGGTAAGTAGGAGAATTTGTCAACAAAAAGATCATTTGATCTAGTTTCATGTAAATTTTATCCATTGCTTTACAACTTTTAGCTTCTTGATTTACGATTTGTCCAAACTACTTTGTGTCGCTTTGTGTTGTGTACATTGTGTACACATTGAGGGAAGAAGAAGAAGTGAGAATAAGGGAGGATACGAGTGGATGTTAGTAGTTTGAGCGAATTAACCAATCGAAGCGAAAGTGAGAACCAACCAAGCAGCAGCAACAGAGAGGTAACAGCAACAGCAACAGCAACAGAAGCAACAACAGAACAGCAACAGAACAGCAAAAGCTAAAGCAAAAGCAAAGGCAAAGTCTCACCCTTGAGGCACTTGCTAATCACACTTGTATTCAACTTGCAGCTCGTAAACGATGTCCAAGCACAATCTGAATGTCCACTTACTTTTCTCTCAAGGCACAAACAAATCAGCTAGAGAAAGAAAATTTTCTTTACTCCATCCTCAAAGGCAAACTCGCCAAATACTGCTGCCATGAAAGTCGAGAGAATAAAAGTTCTATTTAGTTGAATCATTCCTGATGGTAGAGAAAATGGTTCACATTGTCACTGATTTCTCGGTTCACCTGTAGATGAGATTTACCGAGTAAGGAATAATTGATTCAGTGTCAATTGAATTAGTTGATTCAACTGTTCAATGTATTTTTTCTACCGCAAGTGAAGTTACAATAGTATAGTAATCTTTCGAGTTCTACTCTCACTGGAAAAGGGCAGTTCTTTTACTCTTTTCACTGGTCAGGGTTAGAGTAGAGTTAGAGTAAAGAGACAGAAGCAAGTGACAGAGTGACTTGGTCAATGAAAGGAATAAAGTGACAAAGTAGAGAGAAAAGAAGAAGTAGAGGAAAAAAAAGAGGAATAAATGAAATAAAAGAAATGGAAAGGACAAAGATAAGATTGTTCAACCTTACCTGCAATGTCGGGTGAATTATGAGTGTGGAAATAAAGAAGATGAAGGACACTGGTGATGACGAGTATGAGTTGGATGAGAAAAGTATAGTAGTGAAGTTCTAGTACTAGTAGAGAACAAGATGAGCAGATGAGTCATTTTCGCCGAGGATGTCGTAAAGCATCATATCTGTGGCGAGTAAAGTTGCCTGCAGTGGCAATTTATGCGTAAGTTAGCGACTGGTAAAGTCTGTGCATGTAGTAACTGGATAGAAAGAAGGAAAGAAATAAAGAAAGAGAAAAAGAGGAAATAAAGTAAAAGGCAAGTCGAGTCGAAACAAGAGGGTTTGTTCACATGTTCACTTGTTCGCGCGAGAGATGGGTACAGAGGATGAGGATGAAAAGTGTTCCATATTAGACGAGAAAGAAAGAGAAGAAAAAAAGGTTGAGTACACCTAAAAGCAAATGATCATGAGGCAGTTGATTAGATTTGCAAAAGGCCATTTAGGGGTCTGGACGGTTATTTTGGTTGTGTCTTGTGTCTTGTGTCCTGTGGAGGTTGCACATGCACATGAATTACTAATGGTTCCTTTCACCTGATGCCAAGGAAACACTAATCGATGATTCAACCATGCTAAATGAGATGCCACATCACAACCATCACAACCATCACAACTATCACAAGTAGGCAAATAACAGTCGTAAAGAAATACCGGTTAACATGTAACCGAGGAGAATTTGCCAATTCACCAACTTACCAACTTACCAACTTACATTTAACCTGGCGAAGAAATTTATCGATTATTTGAGTTTGTTGGACCGATGGTCACTCAATGGTCACTGGATATCGCTTTTCTCGCCGGTTCGCATTTCTGTCTTCATCTTGTCTTGTCTTGTCTCTTGACTTCATTCATCCTTAGAACATCTTGCTTGTGCCTTACTATACTTACTATACTGAATCTATGTCTGTATGTGTATGTTGTGATGCTTCTTCTTCATCTGCCGACTCACACTTACATTGACTCAGTGCATTGACTTTAATTCAAGTGTGAGTCACTGTGTCTCCTCAAATGGGTGTCCAGTGTGTCCATCCTGCTGTGTGTCTATTTTCTTTCTATTCTTTCTATTCTTTCTTTCTTGAGAAAGTATCTGTTTTCTCTTCTCTTTCTCCTTTAGTTGACTGTTCGTTCTACCGACAACACTGAGATACCGACAACAGAGTCGTCCATTTACAGTGAGTGCTTCTAAATGCACTTTTCATTTTTTCTTTTCACTCGTATTTCTTTCTTCAGCCATCGCCATATGGCAACTTTAACAGTTCTTTTTCAGTTTGTCTCTCTCTTTTTTTATATATTTTTTTTTCTTTCTCTCCTTTTTTTTGTTACTGCTTTCACTTGTCCTGTCAACACCAGTGCAAAGTACAAGTCAAGCAGTTGAATTGAACTGCAAGCTGTTCATTTGCAGATCAACCACACTTCTATTTCTCCATTTATTTGAGTTCTTTGGGATATTTTTTCTTCTCATTTGATCTAACTTGGGGTTTATTTGTTAGAATGCATTTTTTCACCTTATTTTCCCCTCAGCAGGGACAATTGATACCAGGTGGTTCAAAAGAAAGAAAGAAAGAAGCAATACAAGTCACGCACCAAAGAACATAAGAATAAAAGAGTGGACCGTTCATCGTATGTTCACAATGTACATGTACACCGTGTACCGTTTTTTTCAACAGAGAGTTGTAGCAAAGAAAATTCGACACACACACACACACACAAAAAAAGTTCTAGTAAATGGTATGTACCGGTCGTCCTTTTTTTTGGTTCTTTTTATTCTCGTTGGTTCTGTTGTGACATTGTGAGTATCCATATAAATTCGAGCAATTGTTACACCTGGTATCAATTGACATGTTAGGCAATTCACTGTAACCACTTTGTCAGGTTGTTTTGTTCAATGGATTGTTTTCAATGGTAACAAACTCACCAGTTGGTTACCGGTGGAAGGAGTAACCTTCAACCTTCAACTGTCAAAGAACTGAAGAGAGAAAGAGAGAAAGACTGTCAAACTGTCGAATTGTCTAACCTGGGTAAAGAAAGGAAAAGAATAAGACCAGTAAAAGCAAGAAGCAAATGTTTCAATTGTATTTCACAGTGTGCACCATGTTCAAAGTAAAATTTGACTGTCAGTCACATCAATAGTATCAATAGCATCAATAGAATCAATAGCATCCGTGATTTGTCAATTGACCGTAAAAATACCCCGTACACATGGCATCCATGTCTTATCGGTTGTCTGGATAGAACAAAATAGAACAAACCAATAGAACACTTGGTCTTGAGAACACGTTTTACTTGAAAATGCCCTATGTCCAAAAGGAAAAGCGAAAGGCCAATTCTTTTCCCTTTTTCCTTTTTCGTCTTTTCCTCTTTTGCCTTTTTTTTATACTTCTTTGCCTTTTCTCTCTCATGTCACATTCGACTGAGCGTGACACACAACGTGCTTATGCACCAAATGTAGAAAGTATACAAAGTGTATAAGTTAACTTTATGATGCAGTTTCACTTGGAAATGAGTACATGAGACAAGATGCAGAAAGCGAAAGAAAGGAAAGAAAAAAAAATAAAAGGAAGGAAGGAAGAATGAAATGAAAGAGAAAGAGAAAAAGAGAAAGAGAAAAAGAAAATGAAAATGATGAAGAAAAGAATGAAGAAAAGACCAAGAGGTACAAAGAACATTGTACAATGTACAATGTTCACTGTTCACCGTACGAAGTACAACATGATCTAACTGACACACATTAACTTACTGTATGAACCACTGGCCACAGTTGGATTCGAAGTTACAAAGAAGAAATGAACTACAACTTCTTACAACTGGTATAGTTGTTATTTTTAATGAGATACACTTTTAATGTCTTGCTCACTTTTGCCTGTTTAGGTTATGATGATACCAATGAGATGATGTTGGTCGATCAGTTGGTTTAAGTTCTAACCGGTTCTAAGTTACCACAACTGGACATAAGTGAATAAAAGTTAAACTTTGACATAAACTTGGTGGAAAGTTTAATAATTTACTTTATTGAAATAAGTTCAAATGATATGGTAACTAATTACACGGTATAAATAACCTGGTTATTTAGTAAAAGAAGAATCTTCCCATGATCACGATAATGTAAAATTTGCAATTCATATTCACAAGATAGAAAGCAAACAACTATTCAATAAGAATAAAAATGAAGTAATCCCATGTGATTTATTTCTCATCATGTGTTACAAATGAATAACAAATGTCAAATTTTATTTGAAACAATTAATTGTAAATGAAATTAACAATAATTAATAAGTAATAAATTATAAATAGATGTTTATGATTAAATTAAATTTTTATAATGAATTAAAGGTTAATATATATATAAATATTTACCAAAGAATTTAGCAGACAGACTATGTGAATGATGAGGAAGAAGAAGAAGAAGAAGTTAAGAACATTCTTCGATCCATCAGATCAACTGTGACAACACAAATGACCGACATAATTGTGACAATGGCAGCCACATGAAATGCCATTGTGGGATACCATGAAATGGTTAAATTAAAAATAGAATTATAAAAAAGGGCTGAAAGAAATGGTTGTGTTGCTTCAATGGTAATAATAACGCCAAATATTTTAGCAACTTCATCACGAGGTAGAACTCGTGAAATATATCCTCGAGTTCCAGTTGAAGCTAAAGATGAAATGGAGCCAAGAAACATTTGTAACCAAATTCCAAGGGGTGTAGTAATTGACCCAACCATAACAAGACCCCAAAAGTTGCTAACAATTCCAAGGAGTGACATTTCGAGTTCAGTTAATTCGATCAATCTAAGTATCAGAGGCATGACTAGAAGTAAAAAAGATGGTCTAACAACAGACTGAATGGTCATAGCAATGTTATAATCTACAGCGTCCCAATTGTATACCTTTTGAACAAAAGGATAGGCAACATTGGTTGAGTTGTAAGCTAAAAGAACTAAATTAAGGTTCAAGATGAGAATTGAAAGCTTTAACCGTAAATTATCATTTCGTTTTTTCATGACAACTCGATAAACATCAACGATGTGACTCGGGTTGATAATTTGACCAAATTTCCTCATAAAACTTGCATTTGTGTCCCAGTGACTATTAGATAAACTACTATTAGTTCTAGAACTCGATATAGTTCTACTATTACTAGTACTAGTATTGGAAGGTTTATTGAGTAGGGAGTTATTTTCATCAGATTGTTCAATAGTTTGATTATCAGTAGGTATGAAAAATATAGCCCAAAGTAACATGACAATGTAACCAATGGTTGATATTAAAAATATTTCAGTATAATTTTCAAGTTGACTTGGTGTGAAAAGTGGTTCAAGTGGTAAAATTATTGCTGCCAATAAATTACCCGATGCTGTACCAAGGTAAGATGATATTTGTGCAGATATAAAACGTAAATTAATATTATCTTTATGCATATGAGCAATTTGTGAATAAACTGTTGTTGTAACACCAAGTGATGAACCAAAGAATGCAGGTAAGATAAACATACAAACAGTCCAAATGTAAGATGCTTCAAAGTAGTATGAATTGATAAAAAGTAAAAATGATTCAAGAACTAGCGACCAAGAATTTAATATTAAAGATATTCGTTTTCCTTGTGGATAACGATCACACCATGATCCAATGTAGATGATGTTAATGATGATGGGAATAAGAATGATCAATTCTTTAATTGTTACAATAGTTGCTGAAGTAGCAAGAATTTTATCCTTGAGATCAGAATTTTCTTCTTCTTGTGCAATGTTACGACAAAAGTTATCCGATTGTTCAAACATTTGCAAACATATTTTATCCTGGATCAAAGCAGCTTTAACAACATTTTTTATTGCCGTGGAAAAGGCATTCAAAGCGATCAGAGGTTCGAGTTCTGAATTTCTTATGAAATTGGAAAAAGCAGCAGTACTTTCATCGGCAAAAAGTGACTTTTTTCTTGCTGTTATATTGTTGTTGTTGTTGTTGTTGTTGTTGACATCTTTGTTGTCTTTATTTGAGTCTTTACTTTTCTTTTCAATAGAACTGTTCATGTTCTTGTTCACGTTGTTGTTGTTGTTGTTGGCCATGTGAACTGAGTTGAAATGAACCGTAGAACAGATTTATCGGTTATTAAAGTTCTTCCTTGAATTCATCATCATCATCATATTAATTATCATTCAATGTCACACATAAACATGACAACTCATCAAATCATTTGGTTTAATGTGTAAAATGATGACAATTAACTGGTAGTAACAATATATGAAAAGAGTATCAAAGGAAATGATGAGAATGAAACTAAAATAAAAAAAAAGAAAGAAAAATCGATAAAATGAAATGGAAAAAGTCAACAATAATTTAACAAGTAAAAAAAAGGGAGAAAAAAATATTAATAATGCTTACCGAAGAAAAATTAATAATCTTTTCAACTTGAATCCACCCAGCAACAGGATGAATCAAAGAATATTATATCCAAGTAATTGAATTAAATAAAATTTTCACATATAATTATAACATGTATAATTAAATTATATTAAATTATACAAATGTAATTATTTTGAGGTTAACATTTAAAACATTTTAACTTTTAATATTATTTAATTTAATTTGATAATAAATATTGTCATTTAATTTTTCTTACAACCTTTGTACACAATGTGAAGTGTAATTTGTTAAAAGTAATTTCTTCAATGTATGTGTATATAATTTATTTGTTGTCATGAGTAAGAGTGATATGAATCATTTGTTAACCTTGGTTACAATGTGACTATTACGACATAAAACAAAACATAGAGACAGAACACTTGTTCAAGTGAACTATTTGTTAATATATTTGTTAATATATTTGTTAATATATTTGTTAATACGGTCCCTGAGACGACAAAATATACACACCCATCAACTCACCATCAACTCCCATCAACCGGTATACAAGGAATCAGTCAAGGTTTTCACCTTCTAATTAGTACACAAAGTACATTTACTCACATTGTTTCTTCCTTTGTCTTCACTCTTCTTCAATGGCGACTCAATCTGATCTTGATCGAATATTTTCTTTGGTGGACAGTGAAAAGCAACAGTGGATCGATCTTCTATCTCAAGCAGTAGCAATTCAATCTGTTTCAGCATGGCCTGAAGCTCGTAATGATGTTTGTCAAATGCTTAAATGGGCTGCTGATTTTTTAACCTCTCAAGGTGCAAAAATGCAACTAGCTGATAATCCTAAAAAAACGCAAGTAATCAATGGTCAAGAAATTGATTTACCTCCAATATTATTGGGTACACTTGGTAATGATCCATCTAAAAAAACTTTATTGATCTATGGTCATTTGGATGTTCAACCGGCTTTAAAATCAGATGGTTGGGATACTGAACCATTTGTCTTGACTGAAAAAAATGGCAATTTATATGGTAGAGGATCAACTGATGATAAAGCACCAGTTCTTGGATGGTTGATTGTTATCAAACTATTAAATGCATTGAAGATTGAATTACCGGTAAATTTAAAATTTTGCTTTGAAGGTATGGAAGAAAGTGGTTCTGAAGGTTTAGATGAATTGGTTGACCTTCAAAAAAATGATTATTTCAAAAATTTGGATTTCGTAGTCATTAGTGACAATTATTGGCTTGGACGAAATAAACCATGTTTAACTTATGGTTTGCGTGGAGTTTGTTATTACTTCATTGAAGTAGAATGTGGAGAAAAAGACTTACATTCAGGTAATTAATTTTCTTGGTCATTTTTTTTCTGTCTCTATGTGTATGTGTGTCATTCTTTGTCAGTCATGATAAGAGATAATGATTACATTTATCATTTAAACAACATAGGTTTATTTGGTGGAACTGTTCACGAAGCTATGAGTGATTTAATCTTTCTCATGAACAATTTGGTTGACAAGGATGGTAAAATATTAGTTCCTGGTATCATGGACGATGTCGAACCTCTTACACCTGAAGAGGAAAAACTTTACGATGATATTGACTTTGATGTTAACAGTTACCGTTGTGAAGCTGGTGTATGTTCTAATTTACTATCTACTGTGAACAATGAAAAGAAAAAGATTTTAATGGCACGATGGCGTTATCCAAGTTTATCCCTTCATGGTATTCAAGGTGCATTTGATGGTGAAGGTGCTAAAACTGTTATTCCACGTAAAGTTGTTGGTAAATTCAGTATTCGTATTGTACCAAACCAAACACTAGAAAAAGTTAACAAACTAGTCGTCGATCACTTGAACAAATTGTTTACAACAAGAAATAGTCCGAACAAGTTAAATGTAGTTCCATTTCATGGTGGAAATCCATGGGTCACCGATCCAAATTGTGGCAATTTCCGAGCCGGAGCTGAAGCTATCAACAAGGTTTACAAAGTTAAACCTGATTTAACCCGTGAAGGTGGATCAATTCCAGTTACCTTGACATTTCAAAAAGCAACGGGTAAAGATGTTCTTTTACTTCCAATGGGTCAGTCTGATGATGGAGCTCATTCGCAAAATGAAAAAATTTCAATTCGAAATTACATCGAAGGGATCAAAGTAATGGCGGCTTACCTTTTCGAAGTTGCTAAAGTGTAATATGAGTCACTTGAGTAATTCGATACTGTTTTTTCCCCTCTTCTTCTTGGAATACTTTTAATAATATCGATGCACTGGTGAAAATAAAGCTGATGATTCAGCCTATATAATGTCTTTCATGTTAACTTTATTCTTCTTCTTCTTTTCTTTTGGATGTTTTATTCTATCCTCGCTTATGCCCTTATTATGCTCGAGCAAAGTCATTTTGCATATTCACTAACTTGTGCTTAGTGACATTTGCATCTTTCTCTCTTTGATCTTGCACACTTTACTTTTGACTTGTGTATGTTGGCAAATGTTGAGAATGTCAAAGTGTCTACCGGATCACAAGGAGAGATACAGAGATGCGTATGTTGATGTTGATGTTGATGCTGATGCAGATGCTCAACTTTTTCCCTTAAACTTGTGTACTCTTGTCTAGTGTGTCTGTCTTTTACTTTCACAGCTTGTCTATGTATTCAGAGGGGTAAAAATTGTCTCATCGTACTGGTCCCTTTTTTTCCTGAAGCAGATCTAACGAAATAATTTGATACACAGTCAGGTCACGTGCGTTGAATTAGGAACTTTTTTTCTTCTTCTTCTCTTTTCGCTTATGCTTACTACATATACTTGGTATAGCTATAGTTTTGTTCTTTCTTCTATTTTCGTCGTTTTTTTTCTTCTTCCCTTTGGTCTGGTCTCTTGGTTCCATCGTTTCTCTCTTCTTTGGCTTCATTGATTGATGCGCAAATGTCACATTGAATTTTATCTTCAATAACATGTGCCACCATCGCCATGATTTTCTCCTCTTTCCATTACAAGTTGCAAAGATGAGAGAGAGAATATTCACTAGAGAAATTCATTTCATCGTCAAGTGACACTTGACAATATCACATCATTTAATAGGATGTTGTCTATTTTGAGACTTATTTACATTGAAGCAAAGTTTGGACTGACAGTCGATTGAACAGCAGTAAACTACATTGAAAGTAGTGAAGTAGATTAATTCGTCCATCGTCAACTAGTGAGAAGACCATGAATTTAATTGTATTTGACAGTATGATTGGAGTACAGCGAGACAAATAACTTTCTTCATTGAAAGAAATTAACTTCCGCCTGAAGTGACCACAAAGAAAAATTGCCTTAAAAAGACGATCAATTGAAGAAAAAGAAGTGAAACTTTTTCCACGTTCACTCGACACACCAGACACATACACGACTTACACACAATATAACCGAACACACAGAACAGAACAGAACAGAATAGAACAGAACACTGAGAACACTCAAAACACACAGAAGCGAAAGAACTGTAACAAGGATCAGCATCAGAGCAAATAAATCAACTAATGTACCAAGAAGTACTCGTAGTTTTATTTTTCAAACTAAGAAATTGTCTGCCTTAGTTAAGATAGTCAAGTTGAAAAAAAAAGTTCTTATTCTTGTTCTTGTGTAACTTGTACAGCTGCGATAACTACTTAAGGTTCGACCCGTAGGCTACTTGTTACCCAATTGTCGTAACAGTTTTCCAACGTATTATTTGAGTTAAACATTGTGTACAAATTCGCCGTCGGAGTCTGTCGAGTACAAGAGTGTACAAGAGTGTCTGTCTGTGTGTAAGTGTGTGTAAGTGTGTGCAAGTTCTATGTGTCCCTGACCGAGGAGTAAAAAAAAGAAGAAGAAAGAACAACCAAAAAAAAAAAAATACTCGACTCGGAAAACATTAGTCTTTTGTCTAACATTTGTCGATGACAATTTGTCTCGAGTTAAGTTAAGTCACTTGATCTCAACTTTAAATTTCAAGCAAAAAGGTAATTACAATTTCCGTCACAACAACGTAAAGAAAACACCTAAAATACCCTGAGTATGAGAATATGAGAAGATGTATACTTTTTTTTCTCCTTTTTCTCTTCAGAACATATTTTCGAAAAGAAGGGGAAGAAAAAAAGCACTTTGTAACGTTTTTTAAATGAAATTATTTTCCCAGGGTGCACTCAAGGATGAAGAAGGTATAAAGAAGAAAAAACGTTAAAGTTTTGTCTTGTCGACCTCAAAAGAATTGACTGTTGACAGTACAGAAGAAAAAACGAAGGAAAGAAAATAACTCGCGAGTAGAATAGTAAAGAACTTTTTCTTTTTTTTCTCTCCTCCTTCGACTTGACAAGTGGTGAGTGAGGTGTCATTCTCTTCTTAGTCTTTACTGTTCTTCCAATTGACATTTGTACACAGAGAGAAAAAAAAAGTAACAGACAAATTTGCTTTCATCCATTTATTTTACTTTATCGATGAAAAAGTCGTTTCTTTGTTACTCGGCAATTACTTTGCTTCTTACTGAGTTGAAGCAAGTGAAGTAGACAGTTACACTCGACAGAACACGAGACAACTTGCAACCTTCTTTACCAATAGAAAGGTACTAATAGTCGAGTGGGCAGTTTACTCATGCAAATGGGTAAAATATTTCCACTTGTATTTCGATGTGTGCAATTGTTCGGTTGCCAAGATAAACACTCAATGCAACATGTACCACAGACAATACAGAACAGAACAGAACACAACACAACACAACAGAACACAACAGAACAGAAAGGGTAACAAGGAGTACATTTCACGCTTTATCGGTTGTCCATCGACCATTTTGGTCAATCTAACGAGTATCACACAGATACTGGTAAACTTTTATAAAATGTGTATGTTCATTTGTATCCACCATTCATTGTACATGTCGATTTGTCCTGTGAGAGATGTCGATTGAGTAAAGTGAGTCAATTATTGTTCTATCGACAAAACCATTGTTGCATTGGTGAACATTTTGTCCTTCATCAAATATTAATACTTGTAAATATCGACTCAATTGACTTTCATTTATCGCTGTCTTTTCTACCTCAACCTACTAATTGACAGATGGTAAAAGGGTGAAAGAAACCAACAAGCAAACTTGATCATAATGATCAATTGATCCAGCGAGAAAAAGTAAACGAGAAAAACGTGCGATAAAACAACTTAACTTGTCTTGTGATGTAGTAAATTTGTTACCTGTCTTAAAAGCATGCAATTCAATTTAAGCAAAAGAATATCAACATGTACACTCGAATGATCAATCGATGAAAGAGAACATTTCCTTCAATGATTAGATTTTTTCTTTTTACTGCAATTTTGTCATATGATCAGTGGACTTGATAAAAAATCGATAGATGAAAGAGTTCATCGAACTTGTATCAAGCAAACAAGCAAAGGAAAAAGGAAAAAGGAAAAAAGAAAAAAGAAAAAAGAACTTGTGACGAGTGACCATTTGATCAATTTGCACTTGACATGAACAACTCAATAGAATGCAACATGTACATGTATATGTAAATCATAATGGACTGGTAACCACGTGGAGAAAGTAATTGAAGGAAGAAAAAAGCAACTAAAGGAAACTAAATGACTGTTAAGGTGGAAAGAAAGAAAGAAAGAAAATAAAAGGAAAGAAAAGAACAGAACAGAACAATTGAACAAGTAAAGAAGTAAAAGAAACTGCAAAGGAAAATTATTTGAGTCATTTGATGCCAAGAAAAAAATTCCAAGCAACCACGTGAATGATTCACGTTTGTTAGAACATCAACATGATGATCATTAACAAGGAAAAGAAAGTACTTTGAATGGCAAATAAAGTAGTTTACATTGTCATGATGAATAAGAGAAGTACAATTCAGCAGTAGTGACATGACATTAGTTCAATTCAATTAATTCTACAGTTGATAGAAGTTGGTGGAGGAATGAAAGATGATTAGAACAATTGACTAGCGGAAATGGAGATGGGAGCAATTCAATTTGCTAACAATTATTCGAGACAACCTAATGACACACATAAATAAGTCAATGTAAGGTGAGCCAGGAGCAAATGGTTGACCACTCAGGTTGCATACAAGTGTGTGGATGACGCAATAAGCGACTACAAATGGTCAAATGTCTGCATGTCCAGATGGTCAAGTGTTTCATTGTCTCAGGGTTTTCTTACTTTTTCATCTTCTTCTTCTTCATACTATTTCATTCTCTCAGTTGCACGGTAAGAGGTTTGAATGGTTATTTAGTTATTTGGTTATTGAGCAGAGGACATAAATAAAGAGTAAGAACTAGCATATGTCACAGAGTGAAGTGAAAGTTGACACAGGTCTTTACCACTGGGTGAGTCGACACGAAAGATGAAGGGATATTTGTTTATCCGATGAAAGCTAGTGCACAACCAACACACACATACATAGAGAGAAAGAGAAAGGAAAGAGAGTACAGTCAACTGAGCACAGGGTGACATCAACCAATTTGATGGATGCAATATATTTAGATATTTGGATGTTTGTACATTTCAATGTTTGGCTAGAACTTTGTGGATGCGATAGTTCGAACCCGAAATTGCAGCTCAGGGTGAATTGAGTAACCATGAGAGTTCCCGAAAGGTCTACTTGAACTGCACCTTAAGGAATAGGAGAATAAAAATCAGTTGAATCAGCTAAATCAGTGAAATGTGTTAAATCAGTGTAATCACAAGAAGAATCAGTAAAAGTGAAATAAAAAATCAGTTATAAACAGAGCGTCAAATGGGCAAATTGAATGCTCATCATGTCACTCAGAGGAGTGAGAGAGAATGTTTGTCCTGTGTGTTTGTTTTATCCGAAGGGTTCTTTTTTCTCTCTCTCTTTATGTGTGTATGTGTTGCCGTCTTATTCGACTATTCTCTTGTAGGTCATCATTTAACTTTGCAAAAGTGTCTACGTACGTTTAATGTTTTTCTCCCTGCATCTTCACTCAAGGAAAATAGAAAAGCACTTGAGTGCACTTTTAACGATGACAAATGACTCATGATCCAAATATTCGTTGGTTCTTTGTTCATTCCATTGGTTCCTTTTTCCTTTTTCCTTTTTCCTTTTCCTCTCATCTTTCTTTCTTTTTTCATCTTCTTCTTCTTTTTCTCCTGTTCTTTGATTCTCTTTTTCTTTCTCTCACAGCAAAGTAATTGATCACGCACATCGTATTTCATACTTTTTAGCACCATTAACAGTTGCATCGGTCATGGTGACTTATATTATTCATATAAAAGAAAAATAAAAAAATAAAAAAGTTCACTTGAGAGCATCAAACCGAAAGTTAAGTGAAACATCCATTTATTTGAAAATTCGGTGAATTGCGTCGAGTAAAAACAAAATGCATTATCCACATACACACCTAAAGGTGCACTTAGCTTGGTAAGTTCGAGCAAACTGCTTTTTGTACTTTGGGTACTTTCACTCTCCATTAACTTGTGGGCCAGATGAAGCCGATGAAGGAGATGGAAAAGATGGATAAAAAAACCCAGAAGATCCAAAAGGGTGAACAAAGTGAACACCAGATAGATGAAACAAAGAGATGAACAAGATGAACAAGATGAACCATTGCATCTCATATAAGTCAATAGATGAACTTGATTAAAGATCAGACAAAATGCAATGTAGGCAATACTATCCACTAGTGGTATGAAGAGAACACGCCTTGTACCAACAAATGGTGGGACAAAGTAACTGCCACGACCAGAGCAATTGTCTCAAAGGCAAGTACAACCATGAGATTCATTAAGTCCAATGGAATGCAATTCCAACAGCCGGAAAAACAGTTGACAATCCGGAAGTTTTGCATCAAGTGTCTTTCAATTGTTCCAAATATCGATTGAATGCTTCTCCCTGTACCTTGGACTGTAGGAACATTACAACCGGATTTGCCTTTGTCTTGTTATTTTTTTCTTCACTTGTAACTATAATGCTCACGAGTGGTCAATGTGGTGAATTTGACCAATGACGAGGAGGGTTGAATGCCACGGAAACACGGATGATTACATGAACCAAAAAATGCCTGCTTCAACCATCGAGGATTATTTGACCAACCATTGGTAACAAAGTTCACTCAGCGTTTCTCAATTTTCTTTCAATGTTTGCTTTTATCTTTTATCTTTATCTATCAATCGATAAAGATCGAATTGTTCGATTTAATCTTCATTGCATTTACATGAACAAATTTAATATTGACCAACTATACATTCATGCTCAAGTTAACTTAACTTTATCCATTAACTTTAACCCAAAATAAATCACATGAATTAGTAAGAATATCATCAAAAATAACGAATTGTATTAAGTTTGACAATTAATAGTTTTTGATGTTAACATTTATACAAACAATTTGCAGTATTTAATGTTTATTTGGGCCTTGTAAAATTAACTATCCTCCTTGCAAACAGAGATATTGATCCATCATCTAGAATAGTGTCAAATTCATTATCAATAATTGTGGTAACATAATCTTCTAATTCATATTGATCAAGGGAACCACCTTCATTCTTGCAGTAATTAGCGATGACACCGGCCATCCAATTTTCTTTATCACGTGCTTCTAGTCCACCCATTCCTTGATCAATAGCAAGTTGAAGGGATGACCAATTTTTGATTTCATTTTGAATCATTGCCAATAGTGATATTGGTGGTGGTGGTGGTGGTTCAACGACTGGCTCGTCAGTTGACATAATAAACAAACAGTGTTGACAAATTTACCAGATGATTTGGGATTTTACGAGAAATCAGGTACGAGATAAATCCAAAATAGATCTAAATAGAGGGCACTGACTGTCGAGACTTCAGGCGCCATCAAGTGTTGATGGTGAAGATTCAAAAAATCTTTACAGCTGATTTTTCCTTGCGGTTTCAACCACCGAGTGAAACGACATTCTCGGCAACGAGTTTTCTTTCTCTTTTTTTTTCTCAACCTTTCAACAATTTTATGATCTCAAATTGTGACAGCCATTTCATTGATCTATTCAATTGTTCTTGAAAAATATTGTCAATCTACTCTCACTCATTTTATCATTCAAAATGGCAGTTCCATCAGCGTCAGCTGTATCATCTCTACCATCGGTGTCATCTTTATTACCACTTGAATTAATTGATAAATGTATTGGATCTAAAATTCACATTATTATGAAAAATGACAAAGAAATTGTTGGTACTTTATTAGGTTTCGATGACTTTGTCAATATGGTATTGGAAGATGTTACCGAATATGAAATGTTGCCTGAAGGAAAAAGAGTTACCAAATTGGAACAAATTTTACTTAATGGTAACAATATCAACTTGATGATTCCAGGAGGTGAAGGTCCAACAGATTGATACAATATTTAGTTGTCTATCTTAAGTAAAATTGAATTGAATTAAAATGAACTGATGTTTTAAATTGATTCAAAAAAAAATGTCAACAAAAAAGGTGGAAACTTGTGTTAAGTATCATACAGTAGTACTATGATAACAGTGAACAGTGTATATACAGTCATACAGGGTCATCTTGAAATTAGTTTTTTCGTTCTTTGTGGACGTGTTAGAGTTGTACATGAAACGGTCTACTCTCTCATCTTTCAATAGATCCCGATCACTGAATGCCGACTGACGACCCGCAAGGTTTAACCAGTTTGTGTGAAAAAGTTAGAATTTGAATGAAAAGGTATAGTGAACCATTGTACCTCAGTATGATACGATATGGTAGATGATGTACATAGATGACCAAGTGTCCTTTAGGATACTGATGATTAAGGAATAGGACGAAGAGACCTTTTATTTCTTTGTGTATCCTCGAGTTGAAACCTCCAACAACTTTGTACTATTCGCTCCTGCGCATTGAACTGGCCATGAAAAAGAGAATTCTGAGCAGATCGTAGAGCTGCCTTATAGTGAACTTGGCATTGAAGCTGAAAAAGCTGCTTTTGCTGGTATGGAGGATCTACAAGAACCATCAGCGGTGAGTAAATTTTGATTGTTAATATCTCGAAAACTAGATCGATTAGTGACTGGAACCTTTCGCTCAATATGATGTCCATATTGTCATCTGTCCGTTGATATGTCATATACCTTGACCATCGACAATTTTAACTCATAAACCTAGAGCAAAGGTTATAGCTTGTGTTGTATATCCTCTTTTCCCTTGCGCAAAGACTCCATGTTTGCTGAGTGTCTCTCTTTCTCTTTTTTTTTCTCTCTCTCTTTCTTTCTTTCTTTCACTCATTCTCTCTCTTACTCACTCCAAGGGAAAACTTCTCTCTCTCTCTCCCTTTGAAAACTGGCTCAGCAACTATTTTCACCTGTCCTGTTCTTCTGTGTGTGTGTGTCGGGCGAGACTTGACTTTCTCCTTTACTTTCCTCCATTGGAACTACTTCTAATTCTACACGTCATCCAGGTCCTGATCTTGCATACCCACACTTTCTCTTATTCGGCTTGTAGCAGGTCCAATGTAGAGTCAGTCACTAACACTACCAGTACTACTACCACCACCACACTAATACTAATACTACTTCTACTACTCTAGTAGTATTACCACCACCACCAACCAACCAGCCAGCCAGCCAGCCAGCCAGCCAACCAGTACCAATGCAAGCGTATCATCTGCTATAAGTTTTCTTACCATTTTTATATTCTTTTTCCTTTCATCTGCAGACCGGCGGCTTGGTGTCTAAACAGACTGTTGTTGTTAGACCAACCAATTGTTCCAAGGGCAGTAATAACTCGCTTACATTGAGCGAGTTGTCGTCAATCACTGCCGTGGCAACTGGCACAATAGCCACTAGTATAACCAACAACCCCGTTGCTGCCGTCACCAGTGGAAACACCAGTGGAAGTAGTCCAATAGCTACAACCACTAGTGTATCTTCAATCCTCACCAATACCAATACCAATACCAACACCAACACCAACACCACAAATACATCAACAACATCAACATCAACATCAACATCAACAACGACTACCATCACCAGTAAATCAAGTGATTCGTCAGCAGCAGTGGCGTCTGCAATCCTTCAATCTAATGGAGGATCATCCAATTCTCCGGCTACTGCTATGTCGCAGCAGCAAAAACGTCCCATGAATGCATTCTTAATATTTTGCAAAAGACATCGGTCAGTTGTCAAGTCTAAATATCCTCATTTGGAAAATAGATCCATCACCAAAATTCTCGGTGAATGGTGGGCTGCTCTTGATAGTGAACAAAAATTAATGTATACCGAATTAGCTCGTCAGTACAAGGAAGCATTTATGAAAGCTAATCCACACTTTAAATGGTATAAAATGGACTCTTTCACTACAAGGTGAGTAACATAACAAAGACTTCATCTTTTGTCTTGTTTTTTTTCCTTCCTCTCTATTTTTCTCTCTCTCTCTCTCTCTTTCTCTCACTTGACTCAACTTGCTTCTCTCTCTCTCTCTCTCTCTCTCTCTCTCTCTCTCTCTCTTCCTTTCCAACATCAACCACGCCACAAATACATACATCGAGAGCTCATGTGTCATTGTTTAACCCATTTGTTACTCTGTTGTTGTGCACAGGGCTCCAACAATGCAACCATCCTCACCTCCTAACCAACCTCAATCAAATGTTGATTCTAATAACGCACCCAATGGTACAATTGGTACATCCATAACACTGACAAAAACTGTCAATAATTCAACTGTCTCAAAAAATACGACAAATGGTAACAACTCTACGCCATCACTGATGTCAAGCAATGATCACTCGTTTACTTCAAGTGGAGATGGTACAGTTGTATGTACAAACAACAATAATACCAATGCTAATACAAAGGACAGTCAGTCAAGTCACACATCAAATGCACTTGCTGGTGCTGGTGGTGGTGGTTTGACAAATAGTAACAACAACAACAACAACAACAACATCAACAAAAACAACAACAACAATTACAATAATAATAATATTAATAATAATAATAATAATAATAGTGTGGCCAGTGTTCCAAAGCCACCGAAAAAACGTTACTTAGAAAAGAGTCACAGTGAATTTAGTCGCTCATCACCTGATCCTTCTGCCAATTGTAATAATAATACGTCGAATAATCATGGTGATGGCATAATTTCAAATAACCCACCGCCAGCTCAGATGGTATCCTCAGGTAATCAAGTGACGTCTGGTAAAAATGCCACATTATCTGTTATATCATCTCCAGCTGGATCAATTAAACAAGGGACAGGACTGCAACAAACACAAACACAATCACAATCACAAGGATCTGAGTCAAATGGTCCACATTTGCCTATGCCAGCTCCTTGTTTGGATCAAAAGATTATGGATAAAATAATCGTTGATGCTTTGTCTGCAGAGCCGAACCCACCACCATCAGCTTACCTTCGGCTTACTCCATTAGTTGATTCAATGGCAACCAGCGCCACTGGTTCATCTGCGTCAACGGCAGGTAACTCAAGTCAATTGGCTACATCACACGCACCAACTGTAGTAGCATCTACATCAACAACAACAACTAATGCTTCAACAGTAACTTTACCAACAAATACTGCAATGGTAACATCATCATCATCAACACCAACAACAACAGCAGTAAATATAACAACAGCAAATACATCAACATCTAGTAATCAGGCAAAAGTTACTGTCACTACTACAACTACTGCAACATCTGTAGCTAATTCAATGCCTGCTCCATGTTTAGATCAAAAAACTGTTGACAAGATTATTATTGATGCATTATCAAATGAACCTAATCCTCCTCCATCGGCGTACCTTAATTACACTGCACTTGCTAATTCAGCGGCTGCAGCAGTTGCCGCTGCCAATGCTACAGCTAAATCATCATCTACATCGTTGTCTTCTTCTTCTTCCTCCTCGTCGTCGTCATCATCATCGTCTTCATCATCATCGCCTAATGGCAGTGATAGTTGTAGCAATAACACGACTAAAAACAACGTTTGTAATAGTCAACTCAAAGATACGCCAACTTTACAGCAACAACAGTCACACTCACAACAACAACAACAACAAGGACGTAATTCACCATCTGAATCAACAAATGGAATTAATTTAGAAGGTAATTCTAGTGATCGTAATGGCAATGGTGGTAGTGAAAACGGTCGATCACATCAACCCAGTGGGTCAAATCGCAATGGTCTCATTGACATAACCGGTGTTACATCAACATTGTCAACAGTCGTAACCACTGGTACAACTTTGACTGCTGCTACATCAATAACAACCACTGTAGCAGTAACTGCAACGACAAAAGCATCAGTAACAGCAACAGCAACAGCATCATCTGCATCTGCCTCTGCATCAACAACATCAACTACTGCTGTAGTTGGTGCATCCAATGCAACAAGCACTGCATCATTGACTGCTGAAAGTCTTTTAAATGCCGAATCTCATTTTGTAATTGGAACGGCTACTGCTGCAATTGCTAAATCAGTTGCTGCAACAGCTTCTTCACCATTTACATCTTCCTCATTGGCTTCAGTTACATCAGCTTCTTCATCACCTATTTTATCATCATCCACTTCTCCACAAAAGAAGACAACAGTTAATTCACTTCCAAATAATATACCTCCTACAACTAATGTTGCTACTGCACATAGTAGTTCAATTTCACATAGCACATCAAGTGTTACCCAATCTGTTGCAATGGATTCAAGTGGCGATGAGCAACCTCTTAATTTATCATCGGCACCGAAAAATGTTCCAAGTACCAGTGTACCTTACGCTTACAACCAACAAAAAATTATTGATCATTTCATCGATAAATTTTTAGCCTCTGGTAGTGAATGCGGTGAAGGTTAGTATTGATGATGGTGATATTTTGTACTTTACTTTCTACCCTATGTTGTCTAGGTTAGCTAGTCTAGGTCTGTTGTATGCCATGTGCCATGGGCTATGTTGTTACCTCTTCTATCTTTCCTCTCCTTTTGACTCTTCTATCCTTTCTATCCTTGTAATTTGGTGTCCTTTCGTGAGCGAGTTAGCTTTCTCATCGAAACGGTTTTTATTTTTCTTTGTTGTATCTTTCATAAGCTTACATTCACCTTGTATTGTGTGCTAACAGTTTTGTCAGTGGAGTCAGTTTATGTCCTCGCAAAGTACAAATTTGCTCGTGCTATATAAGCGATCTATGTAACACACACACACACAAGGTAATACTTTGTGTCCATCAAGTGTTTCTCAGAAGGCAACCTTGAAACTATGTGCTAAAGAAGTGAAATGTACTTTAGCCAATAGAAATATGGCCTGTGTTCTTTGTGCGAGTATGTGCGTGTATATATATATATATATATATATGTGTGTGTGTGCCGCTTGGATGTTGATTCGGTCTCTTCAGTTCTTTCAGTTCGTTCAGTTCTTTCTCTCTTTCTCTTCTCTTCCCTGTGTGGTAACCTTTTACTCCCGGTACACGCGCACTTGATACTTCAATTTGGACATTGAAGAGTAAAGACATTGAAGAGGCCGAAAAAACCTGACAGACTCCTTGCTGGGCTGACAGAGGTCTGGCTCGTCTTCAAAGTAAAATATTTACTAGGCACTAGATCTCAATTAACTCCTTCATATATATAATTCTTCAAATGGGCCAAGGTGAATTCTTGTTAACCTGATTTAACTTACTCGCACATTTCGACACAATCAGGTTACGGTTCACCTGTAACTATGGCTTCTTTCTTTTTTTCTTTTTTATCCTACTCAAGGAATTTATACAATAGACATACTTGTTTTCTTTTTTGTTACCAAGTTCATTTCAACTTTTACTTTCACTTATTTTCTTGTCTTTCATTTCCTTCTGCATTCATTCTTGTTAACTTTTTTTTTTGTCTCTTTTTTCTTTTTCTTTTCTTTTCTTGTTTTCTTGTTTTCTTGTTCTCTTGTTTTCTTGTTCTCTCTCGTTTCTTCCCCTCTTTTCGCCTTTTCGTCTTTTCGCCTTTTCACTTGTCCACTGTTGCATACACAATCGGCAATGATAAATCAACTGACTTGTTTTTCTTCTTCTTCTTCTACTTCAACTTCAACTTGTCTTCTTTACTCTTTATCATACTTATTTAGGTAATCCGATGCCTGCTGTAATGATGAGTTCTTCGAGTTCACACATTAATGCAAGTACTAATAATGCAAATGGTAAAAATGTATCCAGTGGAAGTCATACTTCAACTGGTGGCAAAAGCAAAGATCGCACAAGTAAAAGTGCAAACAAAAGACACCTAGAACAAAGTTCTACTGATTCCAGGAATAATCATGGATCTACATTTAATCATCATGAAAGTGGCAGCAACAGTAAAAGGCCAAAAAGTAATTCGATGTCGGCAGGTGGAAATTTATCGAGTGTGACTAATGGTGACAGTGACCATAAAGATTCAACTTGTAACAACAATACAAGTACAAATTCAGGTGCATCAACCTCCACTTCCATGGCCACAACCATAGGAACCAATAGTACTACTAATACAACTAGTAATACCAATAGTTCTACCAGTACATCTGGACATCGTTGGGTTTCCGGTGAATTTGATTTAGAAGAACGTATAGCTGCTTTGCCCCAATTGGAAGATGATCATTTGTTAAATGCTTTAAATCATGCGAAAAACAATCTTCATCATCATCATTCACATCATAAAGATCATCATGGACATGGATCCAGTAAATCACACGCACATAAAGGTCATAATTATCATCACAATTCAAATGGCAGTGGTCGAGCACGATCATCTACTCTTGATTCTGTTACCGTTAACGGCATGAGATCTAGTGTTGGACAACACTTACATGCAACTAATTCCAATTGTGGGTTGAGCAATAGTAATGTCATCACTGTTAATGATAATAATTCTGCCACATCAACTGGACCAAGTAAAGTGACCAATGAAAGTGGTTCATCTGATGATAATTGTAACCGAGCTGCAATTCATGATACATCTATGATTAATTTAATTGGTAGCAACAATAACAAAAATGCCCATCATCAAACATCATCAACAACAACAACAACAACAACAACAACAACAACAACAACAACAACAAATGATAAATCAACCCACCATAACAAACAACAAATTCATCATAATAGTTTCAATAACAATGATTATCACCATAGTCAACAAATTAGTTTGAATGATGAATACCCGAGTAAAAAGAAAAAATTGGATAAAGAAATCATTGTCAATGGTGGCTTAACTGACCATAATGTTAATGATGAGTCAGAGATAAAATCGAAAAATTCTATCGAAATGAATGGTTTACCTGGTGATCGATCACCTAAACTTGTCATTGATGGAAGCATTAACAGTGATACTAATAGTAATTCGTCATGTAATGATTCAAATGATGCCATCTTGTCTAATACATCAATAACATCAACAACAACAACATCAACAGCAACAACAACAGCAACAACAACATCATCACCAATTGCATCATATAGTACATTGAGTCATCGGTCACAAGGATTAGTTGATGTTGGTCCATGTGACTCAGGTGCATTGGCTGCATTGGCGGAAGTTGCAGTTGCACTAAGTCAACCACCATTAGCACAACAGACCATTTCAACATCAACATCAGCTTAAATTAAGTGTTTTTATTATTGATCAATCAATTGGTTATTATGTGGTTGTTCATTGACTAACACACTTGAATGACCATGTGGATTGCAGCAAGTTATTAAACAAGTAGATGAAAGTTGAAAGTAACACAAAACAAGAAAAAAAAAGATACATCAAAACAAAACAAACTAATGAGTCACATTGGGTGAAAACGATTCTTGGTAATGAATGTGGTAGCATACTTTACAATGATCAATTTTACTATTGAAATTGTATCAGTTGAATTGTTTATCCATATACCAAGTTAAAATTGTAATTATTATCCAATTGACTCTGATATTATACACTTAATCCTGTGGATAAATTTAAATTTTACTCCACTTGTCCTCCTCTCCAATTTTCTCTTTCCTCTACGTATCTACTTTTACATGTCTTCAATCAAATGACCAAATTATCATTATCTTCAATATATACATATGTAAAATATTGTCGTTTACAATGATTATTATGGTCATAATATATAATAATATAATGAACTTAGGTGAACACAACATTTGTCGAAGGTACAAATTTATCGAAGGGTCGAGTTACTCGTGGACAATGGATTATGTTGGAAAATGATGATCGATGATAAATACGACTTGAAAAGAAAAGCAACCAACCAACCAACTCATTGATTTCCTTTTTCTTTTTTGCTTCCTTACCTGGATATATAAAAAAAAGGAAAAACAAATTGGATTTTGTGATGAAGTGAATTTGAAATAATCAAGGACGAATGGATTTGTAACTTGTACCGTTGTTTGATAGGTGATGAGTCAAATGAATCAATCAAAGGCCACATCGACCAGAAGAAGTTTTTTCTTTTTCACGTTAAACTGGTTGACTGTACAAAATATGATTGATTAATTTATTATGACTTAATAACTTATAATAACTTTATCAAGTATACTTGTCCATCTGGGAAATTTGTTTGTTACTTTTCCACTTGATTATTCGTCAAATTCACCGATTGTCTATTAAGTGTGTATTTCTGTGTCATTTGGTGACAAGACAAGAATGAAGTTTACATTGGAGAAAATAATGAAAATTCTTGAAAATGATTAAACCATGAATGATATTTAATGGTGAGTTAATTTTCAAGTGAATCATCTGCTGGCAGTCAAATTGATCGTAGACTTGAAAATACTCAATTGATAATGAAGATGATCATGTGACGTGTAAAGTGAGAACAGTCAACAGTCAACGAGTAATAGTTTATCTAATTAAATCTAATTACACCTGATTTATCATCTTCTCAAATGATATGGAAAGTTAATGATTCAACTCTCTAATCAATTGAATATAACAGAATCAATATGATAAACAACAATTGGATAACTATTGGAAATTGGTTTCATCTTAGTGAAACAAATTGAAAATGAAAAGATGATAAATGAAATTCTCTTCGACTAATTTGCACTCACTTTTACCCACCACAAGTTGATAATGTGGATGCCGCATTATGAAAATTGTGATCGAACTTACACTTACTTGGCTACCAGTACACAGATACAAAGATACACACTTTTTTCCCCCTTTTACTCTTTCTCATAAAGGTGATTTAATGGACAATGATGAAAATCAGTCATTGATCAAGGAGGTGCCTAATTCCGACTCCTTATTAATACGTTTTTTGTCATTTGCTCTGGTCAAGTCCCTCAAACTCACTTCCTCCACTTCCTCCTCATCTTCCTCTTCCTCTTTCTCTCTCTCTCTTTCTCTCCTAGGACAAATTTAGTGTCGAGTTTTTAGGTGAAAATTGACAAATTGAAATTGAATTTGATTGACTCTCAAAGGATACAAATGTTGTTTATGTGTTAAACCTTTGCAAACAAAATGTCAAATCTACATTGAATTTGTAACACTCTTTTTATTTCCTCTTTGTCAACGTCGACATATTTTTTCCCCAACTTCTTATTCTCTTTATTCTTATTCTTAACTTTTTTTCCCTTTTTTTCCCTCCTCCTCTTCCTACACCTCAAACCTCATCATCCTTTTTCGCCCAGTCTGAACGCACTCAGTTTAATTTATTTCTACGACAAGAACAACAGTAACAGTCGACGATTGAACCAATAATTTCAACAATGTTGAAATTACTTTTTGTTTTTTTTTCTCTTCAGTCCAATTGTTAACAATCACAATTTAACATGTTGTGAATTTCGTCATCGGTTTGAAAGACACACAGTTTTCACCTGTTTTTTTTCCTTCTTTATCTTTACACTTTTATTCATCGTTTTTTTCTCAACTCAAATAGTTTCTACACCATCACAGTGAAAGAAACGACATCATAAATATTACCTCATCTTTTCCTCTCGTCTTCTTCTTCTTCTTCTTCTTCTCTTTATCGCTCTTATTTGTCATTATCTTTCTCTTGCTGTGTGTAAAATGTGTCATTCAGTATACACACCATTTTAATTATACACTTGCACTTAGATGTTTAACAGTAACAATTGACATTTGGATCGGACTGGTTATATTTATTGCTGCTTGCGAGTACAAATTTTGTACAAATTGTCTAGTTTAAAAATGCGCTCATCATTTGAAGACATTAGACTTATCTTCACTGAATATCAAATAATACTCAATGATACCCAATGATACCAAATGATAGTAGGTGGGCATCAAGTAAAGAGGTAATCGGGTTTTATCTGAGAATTTTCGATGATGCAACAAGTAAGCTGCCAAGAAATGTTATTTGTCTAAACTAATTTTAGAACAAGGACTTTGCTTCTATCGAGTGCAAGTAATTCTTGAACATGAACTCTCGTGTTCTAACATCCTGCTGATGCTTGTGTATGTATGTATGTTCACCCTTTTTTACTTTCTTACACCCTTTGCCACGTGTAAAGAATCTTCCACATACAGATGCTTGACTGTTACTGATTGTGGAATGAAAATTACAAATTGTTTTCAAAGTGACAGTCGTTTTGTTAGAATAATTACTCTTTTTATCCTTTGTGTCTGTTCTGTCACTCTGTTGATCAGTTGTTAAATCAGTTAGTTTGTCAGTTTATCGGTCAATGAGTTAAATTAACTTTATCAATGAAATCTTATACTTTGACGTTTTTTGTGGGAATTTGGTCCATTTGATCATTGTGAAAGGTTTGAAAAAAAGTTCTAACTTGTGTTCGTACGTGAGTTCTATTGTGACTGATGAAATTATTCGCCTACGAGGATTTACTTTGCTGTCTTTTTTTTTGTGCCTGCCTGGAAAAGAAAATTAGATTTTTCCATTACATGAGATGTTGAATTGGTTTGTAAATTGATTCTATTTTAACTCTTATGATTATAGTTGACGGTCATAAAGAAATTTGAACAGGTTGACAAAATAATGGGTGAACTCACTTCAACTAATGATATTATTTTTCCATCTTTCACCATGGAAATACAGTTATTTCAAGGTCAATCGTGACGGAACATCAGTTGGTTGCTTCTTCAGCTTTCAGAGTTTCATGAATATGATTCGCTCATTGTCGATCATTGTAAAGATAAAGACAAGCAAAGGAAATAAAAAAAAACAACAACAAGCAAAGAAAAAGAAAAAGAAGAAGAAAGGGTTTGAAAGAATAAAATCTATCAATGGGCCGTAAAAAAGACAAAAATACTGACAACGGAGGAGTAATCTTTTTTTGGGATGATCTGAACATCTGTCACCTTTGAAAAATTAACAACAAAACAGTCAAGGTTAACTAAATATTTATAAATTTACTAGCTTTAAGTCAACTTGTTCACTGTGTTTCCATGTGAATGGACTAAAAGTTAAAAGTTTTCTTCCCCTTTTTTTCTCTCTTACTTTCTGGTTAATATCTTTCTTCAACTATATTTTGTTCTTCTGTTTTTTCAGTAAATAGTAGTTCAAAGTGTTACTGTAATTAACTAACAAATGTGCACAAGCACGAATGTACCATTATTGATGGTTGCTCTTTTTCTATCCCTTGAGTGTAATTGACTTGCAAACCTCCACATGTTTTCCTTCTAATGTTAAATCAGTGAACCAAAGTCAATTTTGCATATACTACTTGGATAATAGAAAAAATATATATATTTGTAATCAATATTAATTTTACCCATTAAGTATGATGATCAACTGGTAATTGAATCTACTAACCAAGATTGGTAATCGGTGACGTATTCCAGGCTCCTAATAATACCAAATGAAATAAACATTATACTTTATTGAGATTTTCTTTATTCAGTTAATGTTAATGTAATCCCAGTACAATTTAATGCACAAACAGAGACCACAGGTGGTAGATGGTTGATGGTTAAATTGATCCCAAAAGAGAAAAAAATCGATTCAATTAACAGATGATGTAAACGACTGAGTTGCCATCTAGAGATCGTAAGAATAACAGGAAATCGAAATTATTTTTCCTGTGCACATGCACACACTTGTATAACCACATGGTTGTGTAAGACCATGTCAAATGGTTAGACTAAACCACATCATACTAAAATATCAAAAATCATCGTAAATATATCATCAAATTATTTTATCATCTCAGGCCCAATAAATTTATTGCCAATTATTGGATTTTTCATACTCAATATTTACCAAATTACCATGAAAATTATGATCATTTGATCTCTCTCCAGAACTAGGCCAAAGGTTCTGACGATCAATGTGAAATTATGGATCAACAAAATATGGATCTGACATTGAATACTGAAGCATCCAATCCTTTTCTATGTGATGAAGTTATTCGTATTGTGTTGGAAAACATAATTAAACCTTATAATGCACAAATGGAAACCAATTTGGCTGATTTACTTTCTCTTCGTGGCGTTTGTCATCGTTGGAAGAAAATTGTGGAAGAAATGTTGAAGACCTTTGATTCACTCTCTTTATTGCCTAATCCTCATATTTCTGTTTCTGATAGTTACTTTGCGGACTCACTACATGCTTCATTGTTTCATTTGACGCCAAATTCTTACCTTGGTTCACCATATTATTATTCACTCTTCAACAAAGGCCAAATCATCGAAGAAAAGACCTTGGACAATATCATCGGTCTTTTCCTAATCTAAAGTAATTTGTCGATTGTCGAGTTAAACAAGCAGATCCTCGATATCATCAATCATCGTTCAATTGAGCTTTACGGATTGTCTTTCGATCTCATTGATGAATCTAGCATCACGTTGAAACAATTAGAAAATTGTTCTTTCCAAAAGTCATTGAAATTGATATCGTTCTCATATTTCGTTACCAAGGAATGGATTATCAACTTTGTAACCCTTTTTCCATCAATTGAAGTCATTCACTTTGCTTCAAACCATGATGTCGTTTGTCTTACCATTCGATTTTTATCTATTCATTGGGTCCCAATGTAAAGTCAATTTACTTGGGCAACAGAATGGTTACTTTTGATGGTCCATTGGTTAAAAAATCAAGTCATTCAATTCTTAATTCTCTTAATTCCTTGGAAATATTATCATCGTTAACTTTATCTCGCTTTCAACGAGAATTTTTTATCGATTATCTCAAATCATTTCAATTTTGCAAGTACTTACACATCGATGTCTCTAGAATCGATCAAATTGATCTGTTCAAACAAATTGGTAAATTAACTTCGTTGTGCACATTGAAATTGATCTTGCCATCCGGTCATGACTTTCCTTCGATTCTTCCTTTGGAAGAAATGACTGGAAATAATCTACAACAGTTAGTTCTAGTCGGTGATATCGAATATCCGGTAATCAAAGATGTCCAACTTTATGATTTAATTGAAAACTGCCCTAAATTAACCTATTTATGTATTAATTCACTCATATATACTGTTAGTTGTGCTGATGAATATTTAGAACTTTTAAACTGTATGAAATGTTTAAAATATTTACACATTGGTTTCAGACCTTTTCTTGAAGAAAAAAAGTCGACTTATGATCTCATCTCAACAACTTGGTAAATCATTTAAATCATTCAAATTAATCTATTGGTGTAATAGTGAGCAATGTATTTGTCCAGATGAAGAAAATGACATCATTGTTCATAATCATTACTGCAATTGCAGTTATTTTATAAATGAAAAGTCTCAAATACTTTGCCAGTGACACATTGACAATTCTTAGTAAGTAAATTCACTTGACTAACAGTTGTATGGATGAAAATTTGCGAATAAATTTGTTATTACATCGATTTAAGCTCACTTAGTATCTGGGTTTGTTATTTCAATGAAAGCGCCTTGAAAAAAAGTTCGTAATCGATGATTGAATAAGATTGATGAACAAATCCTGACACGACATGCGAGTGAAGAAAAAAACGAATGCGTGTGTACAAATTAGACCTTGTGATGAGCTAACAACAATAACAAAAAATTCCCTCAATTTACTTGTTGTTTGTTTGTTTATATATATATGTGTGTGTTGAAATGATTCAATGTTTTTCCTTCCTTCTTCAATGTGAAGAAAAATCATCATCATCGAGTACTTATGTCGTTGCTGTTGGCTCGTGTTGACACATGTTAGACAACAAATAAATTCGATGACAACATGAAAAACAAAAACTGGTAACTTGACTTTATCACCATCATTTGGACTTAACACGTCAGATGAATCAATTTTTGCTACAAACTTACACTTATCAGTGTAGTCATTTTGTAATTGAGTGACTGTTTGTCACTTGTTTTACTTCACTTTATCATAGAATGGAAACTACATAACTACTTGACTATATGAATGAAACTATCATGATCAATTGGATGTGGAATCATCGTTAGAACTTGATCGATTGATGAAAATTGAAGGAAGTTTATTCAAGTTATGAAAGATTGTGAAAGATACATAATCAAAAGGATTATTAATCAAGACAGCAAAGTAATTTAAGGTGAATTATTGACTTGTGTGAAAGTCATAACAGATAACTTCGGAGTTGTCAATGAAATTGCAGAAGATTAAAGTTCAAGATGTACAAAAAAAAGACGAATAAAAAAAAGGTCAAAAGCTGCAAGGCAAGAAGAAAGAATATAAAAAAAAAGTTTACTTCGAAAAGTTGATCCATGCGTGGGTCACATTGACCGGCAAAGTAAAAAGTGGTAAATGACCTTTAACTTCATTGAAGATCATGGTCGCATTAATTTTCCAATTTTCAACTGTAGTCAGCGAAAGAGTAAATTGTTTCCTACTCAAGGACTGACTGAGTGATGTTGACGGTGTTGATATTGTTGATTGTTACTACTTGTAGATTGAGAGAAGATTCTGGAGTGAAGGTCACTTTGTCCATTGCTGTTGATTCATAATGGAAAAAGATTGAAATAGCAACAGCAGTAAGAAAAAATCATCTCGTGCCGAAAGATCAAGGAAGAACAGTAAAGTTACTTAATGGAAGTTTACATTTTGCATACTGTCAATGTCTGCTTGTCAACATTTCTTCAAAAGATACTTAATTGATTCACAAGCTTTAAAAGTTGATCATGAAGATGTTCACAAGTACAAGGTAACTGCAGTGGACTTTCAAGCAATTGGATAAAAATTAACAAATGAAAAAATTCAATCGGTATGACCTCGAGTGGACATTGGTGGATAAAAATTGTTTAAAAAAAATATAAAAAATAAAAACAAAACAAAAATCACTCCCTTCACTTGATAAAATTAGTATGAAAAGTTTTTAGTATAAAAAGAAAGTCACAATTCAATTTAAACTCAGTGAATACTTTAACAGTATTGAAATAAGAAGATTCATCTTTTCTACAATTTTAAATATTATCATCAAAAAGTATCAAATATCAATATGAATATGAAATCATCTTTCATCCTTTTCTTGGTTGTCTTGGTTGCTATTGCATCCATTGTTGAAGCAGGTCGAATGATGAACTATGGTGGTGGTTCTAGTGGTGGTCGATCTTATGGTGGTGGTTCTATGATGAAATACGGAGGTGGTGGACGAATGGGTGGTGGTTATGGTGGTGGACGACGAATGGGTGGTGGATACGGTGGTGGAATGATGAAAATGATGAAATACAAAATGGGTGGAATGATGAACTATGGTGGTGGAAAAATGATGAAAGGTGGATATGGTGGTGGACGACGAATGGGTGGTGGATACGGTGGTAAAATGATGAAAGGAGGATATATGGGATAAATTTACAAGTCTATGATACATCACAATTTACTCAATCAACAAGTCGATTCTTCAATTACCCACTGACTGACTGACTGACTCATTTATTCTTTACCCATTGCCGAAATGTCACTCCAAAGTTTCTTCCTTCTTCAACCTTACACACAATGCATCAGTTTAAATTGATCCCACTGATCTATTCTGACTAAATTCGAGTTTTACAACTTGTCACCATTTACAGTCACCGTTTACATTGAAATTTAAGTTGATTGTTGTTCACTTGCTCATGTTCCTGTCTTCTTAACCGCACAAAAGCAAGTTTTCAATAAAATCATCTTACTTTGAAATTTTTGTTTTGTTTTGCTTTGCTTTTGTTGCTGTTTCACCTTGAAAGAAAAGTCATTTTAACAATTACTGACAATTACTGACTCTTTGTTACTATTCAATTGTCCATGATTAACTGATCAACTTGAAACAAAAGTCAATTGATCATAATTGAGTCTGTGAGAATTCCATCATCAGTTCAATGGTTACTTGTCTAGACTGTAGATAATCTACTGAGTCAAATGGTTCCTGTAACCATTAAACCATTCAAACATTGTTATATGGTAGAGTGGTTATAAAATAACATCTGATGATGTTATCATCCTTTATCAAGCTTTAACATCTCCAAACCAGGGAAACAAGTGATGTAACTTGTGCATCTGCTACTGCTTAACTTTGTGATCAAAGAAGATGAATCCAACGAAAAAAGAAAAATTTAAACCAATGAAAGTTTTTGTTGATTGTTGATGAACGAATTTTAAGAGTAAATTTTAAATATGTTATTAAGGTGTAAATAGTTTAAATTCCATTCTCAGCTGGATCTTCTTAAATTGCGAGAAAATGTTATACTTTATTATGCACACGAGATGTTAATAATTGTTCAAGTTACTCGATTGACCTTAAGACTTTTACAATCAACAATTGACTTGTCCAGGGGAAGTAAAGTTACGTAATGACTTTATTACCGTCAGATGAATGTTTTATTGCTTTCAATGGTCAAACAATAAAAGCAACAACTTCAATCTATGTTGATCTATCATTTAGGTGATTTACTTCAGAAAATTTGCAATAAATTGATTCTTTTAATTGACAAGCACTTTGTGCATAAGTTAAAATGTCAGTCAGTTAGTTAGTTACGATGAATCCGGTAACTTTTGATCTTGTCATGGATGAAATGATTGTGCAATTTAAGAAGAAGAAAAAAAGTGCACTGGTAACTTTCATCCTGTGTAATAAAAGTTGTTACTTTATTGGTGTCGTTTCTCATTGGTAAAAAGGCAAGTAATTAAAGGTAAAAGAAAAAATAAGAAGAAGAAAGACCAGGTAAATTATTTTCATTGTAAAATAGTCAGCACGAATGTACCAATGTAGTGCAGTGAAGTGCAGTTTAAGTCGTCATACAAGTTGACTAAGCAATTTAAGCAATTTAAAACAGTCATACTTTGCTACTGCTGAGGCAACACCTGTTGGTGTAAATAACTTTTCTGAACATTTAGTTAATTTAAGGTGCGATTCAAGTAGTCAAGTAGTGCAATGTTCCTCTTGCTTGTTGTAAAATGGTTCAACTGTTGTCGTAAAAAAGGTGTGTCCAGTTGACCAGTTGACCAGTTGAACTACCACTGTATGTTCACTGTATGTTCTTTGATGTGGGAAAGAAGTTGAGTCTTCTTGTGAGTTTGAATGCATATGAAGGAGTTTCAAGGTGTTTCAATGTTTCATTGTTACTGTGAAATGAATCACATGTGCATACATTGAACTGACCTTCGGGTTTGTCGAGTTTTTCCCTTTTACCTGAACCTTTGACACAGCAAGTAGAGAGTAAAGAGTCACACCTGTGTCTTTTGTCCAAACTGTGTGTGTGTGTGTCGGTCAAGTGTACAAGAGATCTGCAGCAGGACACAAGAACAACCAAGGGATAGAGAGAGGAAAGAAGAACAAGAAGACTGAACTGTGCAACTTTCGAAAGGACAGGTAAAGGAAAAAGACAGGAAAAGGTTTTTCCTTTCAAGAGAGAGTCCGGTGTGTTCAGTTCTGTCTTTTGACCGTACAGGTGACCCACACATTGAACATTGAAAGCTGAATACACTGGACACTGGACACTGGACACACTCAACTCACTCACAGTCTCTTTGTGCATCATTAGTCTGTTTAATTTTCAAAGGACTCCTTTTTCTATTATTACAAGTTCAAAAGGAACTCACACTGCCCAAGTATTTTACTCTGTTAAACTCTCTTTTACTCTTTTACTCTTTTATTCTTCCTTTTTTTTCTACTTTTGACAAGTTCCGCAGGTGACCTAGTCAATTGTAACTTCAACTTCAACTTTAACTTCGACTTCGCCCTCAAACCTCTTTACCTGTTCAACCTTCTTAACCTTCTTTCAGTAGTTTCATTCAATTGAAATTTCACTGATTCATATATACTTGCCAGTGACAAGAATACTGTCAAGGTTTTTCCTGTATTCTTGTTACTTACTTTCAAAGCGAATGACATACATTTTCATATGAAAGAATGAAATAAAAATGTTTCTCACTTACACTGGACAACTTGTAGGACAGAGTAAAGAGCGCACAGGTAGAAGTAAGTCACTTGCACAGGTGGTCCTGAGGATGCTGGATCACCTAGAAGACTAGAAAGAATAGAAAGACTAGAAAGATAAGTTGTGAAGAAAAGAAAATGAACAAGGTAAAGAAAGAGAGACATAGAAGAGATGGAAAAGACGGAAAATCTTTAGAAAGATGAAGAATTAGAGCAAATGCAGATTAAATGACGGTCAACGGTGAAGAGTTTGAAAAAGTTTTGAACCTTGAAAGGATAAAATGTCGGATGGTTGAAGATAGAAAAGGATGAAAAGGATGAAAAGGATGAAAGGATAAACAGATGAACTGATGAGAATGAGATGAGGATGAAGTAAAGGTGGTCACTTTTACTTCTACAGAAGCATTTGTTGCCGAAAAGAAAAGAGGAAAAAGAAAGAAAAGACAGTTGTCGGACGGTGAAGGCCTTTTATGACCGGTGACTTTCTTTCCACCAATAAAGCGATTATTGGCGCTTCCCTTGAAGAGAATATCTTAGAGTAAAGTTTTCTCCTTTGCCTCAAGAAAAAAGTTCAACTTGACCAAGTGACGAACCCACGAACTCACCAGACACAAGACACCAGGTTTGGGGCTTTGCAACATTGATGAGTTGAACCCATAGGCCATCGGGCATCGTCCATCGGCCATCGGCCAGTTCAGTCATTAGAGTGGACACAGAGTACTTGAGTACTTGAGAAGAAAAAGGTCTTTGTGCGGCATCTTTGCACAAAAGTGAACATGATGAGCATCTCTTCCTGAGAAAGTCATAAATGAGACTTTAGTACAGGGCACGATGAACACACCAGGACAGAATGGACATGGAAAGAGCCACTCTGACTGGACATCTTTGTCACATGACCAGGAGCCCTTGACTCAATCTGGAGTCCGTCACTTGCCACTGTCTTGATGTCTTCAGCAGTGTCTTCACTATTCACTGTATGTCCACACTCAAGCCAAATGACTAGTTGGGTCAAGATAAAAGCTTGCAACAAAACAAAAAAGGAAAGAAAGAAACGGGACAAAAATAGAGACACCAAGAATCACTGAGTGAAAAAGACTAAAAAGACTTTAAGATTGTCACTCACTGTTCTAAGACGGTCAAAAGTAACGTTTTAACTGAACAACAAGTAAAAAGTCTTTTACAACATATATACTTTGCTACTTCATGGAAGAGACAGCTAATTAACGTATTGACCATGTCCACTGTCAATGTTCACCATGGTAAATGTGAAAGCATCATCAGCGTTGTCGTTGAAAATATTTTACAACACACTCGTCAGTAGCTGAATAGAATAAAAACATAAAACACTTTACTTTTTGCCTTTTTGTTTTCCTCAAGTTACTTTATTTTTCCATGTGTCATTATTAACATTTTAACATGTTACATTTACTCAAGTTCATTAGAGTATATTTTGTTATTTAGTTTAATTATTACTTTGATTTGACCCACAAGATGAAACAGATGTTACTGATGATGATGATGATGTTGAAGTTAATGAAAGTCGTGGTTTCTTTTTAACTAATTGGTCATCTTCACATTTGATTTCACATTTTATTGGCTTATCATTTGCATCATGTAAATATGAAGGTGATGAAGATGATGATGGAGAAGATGATACTTTGTCATTATCCATTGCATTGGTAGTAGTTACTTGATTGAAATGATATGGAAATGGTAAACAATTACCAACATAAGGAATGTTATTTGACAAATGTGTAGATGGATTGTTTACAATTGGTGAATTAGTGGAAACAATTGTTGATGAAGGTGCCACTAATGAGGATAAGTTGGGTAGCAAATGGGATAAAGGTGATGATCCTTTTAACCTACCATCATCTTCATTGTTGTTACCTGTGGTTGTTGATGTTGATGTCAAATTAGACCATAGATAACGGTCAATTAGTGTTTGTTTATGCTGTTGACGTCGAAATCGATTACGACTTATCGATCGGTATTTCTATTGTAACAAAGAATGAACAAAATATTTGTCCAACAAGACAAAAAGAATGAATGATTAGTAAAGGAGGAAAAAAAGAAAGATCGGTCAAAGTTGTCTCTGAAGAACCCTGATGACTAGTCATTAAGCTTAACGACAAAAGCTAAATAACCTTTAGGGTGAAAAGGGAAGAAGAAGAAGAAGAAAAAAAATGAATAACATCTTTGTCAAGCAATCACGAAGAAGAAGTTTTTGGCAGCAGTTTAAATGAGACAAAGTTAGCTCCCTGCTGGTTCGAGGTGTGAGTCCTAATTTAACTATTGCCATGCAGCTAATTTGCTTGGAATTTATACTGGAAAAGTCAACCATCTGTCTAATTTTTTTTTCTTACCTCCCACCTTTGTCCAGCACTTAACACCCTTGCTGGTGATGACGAAGGACATCGCGATGAACAGGGTGAAAGGTCATTTGTGGTGTGATCCATACGGTTAACACTGTGAGTGAATACATCGTCATCATCATCAACCTGTATACCATTGGAAATATTTGTCATTAGTCATTTATTACTATATGCTGTATGAAAGGTAACCAAGAGCAATAATCATAAATGTCACCATGGTCATCCTCATCATCATCATCTTCTTCTTCATGACCACCTGTGACTTAGGTAGAATATTGCTCTACAGTTCTGACGGTTCTACTGGGAAAATTGTTAATTACTTACCGATTCTACATCGATGGCATTATTATCAGACTTGTTTTCCATTGTCAATTCATCCAAATACTTGAGTTCTAATTGAAAATGATCTTTAAGTGTATCACTGGTAAATCCACTTTTTTGACAAATCGGACATTTGAATGACTTTATAGTTAAATCAGTACTATTGTCTGGTGATTTACTTGTTAATTCACTTGAAATGTAATTAGATGTACATTTTTTTCCTTCACGTGCTTCAAATTCTTTTCTTTTGTTACTGTAATGTTGTGTAGTTGATTTAGATTGACCATTTGTTGTAAAAGTAAATGTTGTTGAACTAACTGTTGCTGGTGGTGTTGAATTTTCATTCTTGACAATTGGTGATGTTGGTAAATGAGTTGTTGGTGATGTTGGAATTGAAATGTGAGGTGGATTTTTCAAATGAGGTGGTAATTGAGGAAATAAAAAGTAATTCGACTGTAAAATGAAAATAAATTGAAATAATTTAGCAACAACAACAACAACAACAAATCATTCGATGTTTAAAAAAAAACTTACCGAATTTATATGTGAAAGAGCAGATTGATGTTGCGGATGATTTGGATTGTGCAATGGATTAAAATGATGAAATGCATGAGTTAAAAATGGATTATGTGCTGGATGATGATGATGTAAATAATTAGCTGATGACATTGAATGTGGAGAAAATGGTGAAAATGTTTGATAAAATGGATGAAGTGATGATAATGAAAATGATGAAGGTGGTGATAAAAGAGGAGACTTATTTGCAGATGTAGATGCTGATGATGATGATGATGATGAAGTTGCAAGTGAAGTTGCAGTTAACAATCGAGCATCGGTCAATGGATACATGATTTCAGTCAAGTGAATGAGTTGCAAATGACACTGAAGAGACACTGGTCAATCGATGACTGCACTTGGTGGGAGTTGATGGTGACTTCTTTTCTCCTGTATTCGAAGGTGGACTCTTAAAGTGAGGAAAGAAAAGTTTACAGTCGAATTGTAACTGGTGACCACCAGTAGAAGGACACAAGGGACCATCGGGACTCCTCCTTTGGCCCAGTGAATCCACCTCCAAATGTACGACAACTGGAAAGGACGGAAAAAGAAGGGCCAAAAAGAAAAAGCGGACACATCATAGACATTCCAATGATGCCCACAGGACCCCTGGCCACTTTGCAAACTTGAAAAGTTCACAAAATAACCAAATAACCAAATCACCGAGTGACCAAGTAAACCAAACCCGCCAAGTGCGCCTTGTCTTCCACCTTCTTGTGTCTTCTTCATCTTCTTCATCTTCTTCTCCTTCTTCTTCTTCATCTGCTTATTGTTAAATAGAATAATCAACTCTTCTCATGGCGGTCAAGATTTACTGGATTAGGCATGAGCTGACGATTCACCTGACTCATCTTTTATCTCACCATCGCGTGTGGTCAAGAAAGAACACAAGAAATAGAACACAGAACACAAACCACCATCTCACTTGAGAAGGACAACCACCACCACCACGACCACGACCACGACCGCCCGTTTACATAAAAACAAAAGCATCTCATTGATCCTTTAAACAAAAGACAAAAGACATCACCATGAATACCATGAATATCCTACTGAAAAGACAACTAATTCCACCTTCAAGTGGAACAAAGCAAAGAACACAACTGTACAAACTGTTAACCTTTTCAAAAGACACTTTTGTTTCACTGTTCTTTCTTTTCTTTGTCATTGGTCATGACCAGGTGCACAACTAAGCAAAACATTTACCGTTTCACTGGACAATTGTATTTGTTAAAGAATTTTTAACATTTTTCACATACTTTTATTCTTTCACACACACACATACACACATTCAAAGTAGGATCTTTTAACCTACAAGTGTCCTAATGAACTTACATAGAACAATATGATGAACATTTAGGATCTTGTTGTATGTACTCGATGAACTTTTTGTTTAAAAACTGATCTTCCTGATGGTCGAACAACGTTCTTGACGATGTAATGTTCTTTCAATGATTTACTTCGACCCAACTCATGAAAGTATCCATTGATCTGTTTGAATTAATTGTCAACTAATTACTTGTAACTGCTTTTTGTTTTTATTACTTACCACTCCAATGAGACTAAGCATATCTGGCATTGTTGTTCGTTGTTTAGATGTAACAATTAATTTATTTGAACCAACAACAGGTACATCCAAAATTGATCGATTAGGATATCCATAGTATTTAGATGCACTTGATCCAATTAGATGATCAGGCATACAAAATACAACTGTTGTTGAAAATATACTGAGTAACAAGATAGATGTTGAAAGGTTCATATACATTTTAAAAGTGTTACCAGTAAGTCACTGTGTAGACAATTTATATTTCCTAGTGGAAAGAACAGTACAGCTGACCATCACTTAACAAGTGTAAGTTCCGTGGAAAAGCATCATTTCATCCCTACTCACTTGTGACCTTGTTGTCTTGTTAAGGTGAAAAAGTTTTATTCCAAAGGACACGAGTGTCAATTGACCTAAGTATGTTATTACTTGAGTATGGACTTTCTTTCACCATATCACCAACAAGTACTTGGAGGTCGATACTTATTCTTAGAAGAAAGAATTATACTATAGGAAAACCCGTGTAAGCTAGTCGATTCAATCGAAATCCATCGAATTTTTTCAAGTCACCGGCATATTACACTTACACATGAAACACCTTACACATTTAAAGTGTAATGGACCATAATACTGATCATCTGTAATAAACTGATGAGCTTTACAGGAGAAAGAAGAAAAAAATTCAGGGTCACTCCATCTTTGTGAGAATTTTAAGAACAAGTAAACAGGTATTAAATGGTATTAAAGGAAGAATTTATTGCAAATAATTGAATATTTGAATATCAAAAGAAAAAACACACATAAAAAACACATCACAAACCAAGAAGACGATCCATAGCATCTTCATCAGTTGATTGACGATTTGCTTGCATCTGTTTAGCCATTTCGGTAAACGAAGTTGACCCTACATCATTGGATCGAGTTTTTACTTCAACTGTATTGTCAACAATATCTTTAGATAATTGTTCACTTGTAACATTTGTATCAGGATTAATTCGATTACGTTGATCAACTTGTGAAATTGCTAATTTTTCTTTAGTTTTGATACTTCGTAATGCACAATGTACTCTAAAGTGAATAATTGTTTCATACAAGTATCCAGTGTAATCTTTACGAGATTTTTCTAACCATTGTTTTGCAGTTTGATAATCACCATCATTAGCAAATGCCAAACCTAATTCCATACAAGCATGAGGTGCGAGGTATGTATTGGCAACCAATCGATTTTCACTGTAATTAGAAGAGACATGACATTTACAACATTAGATCAGTTGACTACAAGATGGATTTGTTTGATAATATATACTTACTATTGCAAAATAAGTTGAAAGTTTTCCCTTGCTTGGAGTGGACATCCGAGAGTCTTCAAACAAACTCCTTTGAGCATGAGACACAAACAATATCGATCGATTGACCCATTCACTGTAAAGTTCATATTGATAAGCATGATAATCAAGATGGAAATAATTGTATTCCTTACCTTTTTCAGTGTTGACATCAATATGTCCTGAATCTAAGGATGATGAAGAAGAAGATGCTTGAACTTCATCAGCTTGAATAGCTTCGAAAGCTTCTTCAGCTTCTTCCGCTTCTTCAAGTACATCAATCTTCTTACCTGACACAGCAGGTGATGATAAAGGTTTGTATTTAGCGATGTTTCTTTCAACTATTTCCAAAATACGAGTGACATACTTATGATCAGCTCTATCCATAATGGTAAACATATTCCATACGTAAATGAATTCAAGTGCTGGTAAACATAATGATCCATTAGAATCTTCTTCATAGTACTTTTCTGATTTTACGATGGCAAATTTTTCACATGGAACAGTTTTACCTGCATATCTAATACGTAATGATGGTACTGAATTGATCAATTGATCAATTTGACTTTTCATTTCAATTAATTCTGATGTTAATTGTGATGATGGTAATTGTTCTAATTTTTCTTCGTAAATTTGATAAAGAAAAGTTGCATATTGATAAGTATAAGTTGCTGGTGACCATTTACATTGAATTCTTAATATATCAGCAAAATTTGCAGCTGATTGCCAATTACATTTAATTGCATGACACCACATACTTTCCCAATGGCAAACATTATGTAATTGATACCATTCTGATTGTACTTTAATACATTCATCAAAATGTATTAATGCTTCATCTAATTTTCCTTTTAATTGTGCAACACGACCAGCAAATAATAAGAAAAATGATGATGTAGGATACATAGCTAGTGCACCTTGTAATAAATTGTCTACATAATCAACATCACCATCACCTGTTCCAAAGTAATGTTCAACATAACAATGATACGTCATAGCAATTAATAATGCAAGTGGTGATCGAATTCCTTTTTCCATGGCGCAAGCAGCTTCTAACTGTGTAAATCCAGTTGAGCGATTTCCTGAAAATCCTAAAACTTCTAAAATTTTCAATATTTTTGATGGCATGTGACTAATCATTAGATTAAATGTACCAATGCCCATTTTAACACCTGAATCAAAGTGTACTCTTGATGAATCACTTGACCAAGTTGTTCGTTCTTCTAATATTGATGCACATTCTTTGTAGGTCTAAATGAAAGATAAATGAAATTAGTTTTTTTATCCTTTTTGTTTGTCTTTGAACTTTTTACCTGGAAACATGAACGAATGCGGAAGGCACCTTTGACCAAATTGATCAAGTTTTGATCCCCCAAAAACGTCATCAGTGAAATCATTAAAAGTGCTTCAGCATAGACAAGTTCAGCATGAGCTTCACTATCCGTATAACTTTAAATGCAAATAGGTGACAAGTTTAAATTAATAACTTTCCTTACTCAATTGAAAATATTTTCATGACAGCAATGTTGACCAAGAAGATGGTAAAGGATTAACTAACCTGTTGTAATTAGGTCTCCAAACAATTCGACTGAGTGTACTTTGTGATCGACGATTTCGTGAACAAACTTCAACCAAATTTTTTAATACAGACATTGCATTGTCAATTTCAGCCTAATGAATAAAATGTCATTTGATTAATAATTATTAAATTGTTACTTTTTTTTGTTGATATTTACTTTTTCAAGCGTGAGAATTCCTTTTAGAAAGCCAAGTGTTGCTTTGCCAAGAGCATGATACAATGAAACGTGTGCCCTGAAGAGTTAATCGTTCGACATGATTAGCAAAAAAATACAGTTAATAAGAAAAATATAGTAATTAAGGTTATCCAAAGGATATTGAAAGACTCTCACCATTTCTCAGAAACTTCCAGAGCTTTAGAAAATCGATTGTTCAACGCCATGTGCAGTAGTTTCATTACTTGATCCAATGATTCTTCCAAATTAGGTTCAACATCATCATCTGTAGATAATTTGCCTGTTGATGATGAAGAAGTGACGATTGATACTGATGATTTAAATTGATCAGACAACTCATCACTAACTTTCTTATCACTTGTTACATCTTTGGATGGTAAATCTTCAGCATCTTCAAATACCTAAAAGACAATATAAATGTAAACGTAAATTAGGTTAAAATAACAATTTTAACAATAATAACATAAGTCTGGTGGTAAAAGTGTAAAAAGACAATTGTTCAAATCATCGTCAATTGACAGCAGGTCAATTGCTAAGAGTTGAATAAACGTTGTAACTATTTTTAGCGTAAATTCATCTTTTTCTCTGAAAATGTATTAATAGATCTTTCAATGTAGTCATTATGGATGATTAATTTGAAGGGACTAGTGTAAAAGTTATCAAGTGATGCAGATGATTTTCTCAATCAAATGATAGACAGACAGAGAGAGAAGAAGAAGAAGAGAAAAAGGAATTCAGGTGAATCAAGTGGACAAAATTCAAAATGTCTGCCGTTAGTCTGACTTTTTCGTCAGTGATGAAGGAGCAAATGATAATGAAGCATCAGTTGAATCGTTGTTTTTACCTCATCAGCAGATTCTGAAGAAGTATCAACATCGTTGCACGACATATTGTCCAAGGTAAAAGTTTCTGTGGATTAACAAAGTTACAATGATGATGATGATGATGATGATAATATTATACTTGGTGATGCTGGTGTTGCTGCTGCTGATGTTGTTGGTGGTGATGTTGTTGTTGTGATGGGGTGATGTAACGGTGTCTTTCTCTCTCTCCTGCCACTGCTGACCGAGTGAGAGATGCTACTAAACCGGATTGAGCGGTAGTTTTATTTTCCTTCGATGTGCTCGAGTGGCAAGTTGCCACGCTTTTGAGGTCAACTGAGGGTTTTACTTTTAGAATGGCGAGAAAAGTAAAAGAAGCAAAGTTTAATGACTTCTGACCAGGTCTCTCTCTCTCTCTCTCTTGTTGGTTGTTCACTTAGTTCACTTGTTAGTTCAATTTAGTTGGATATATTCAGTTACTTGTTAGGTGTTGCACTTTCATGTCACACCAGAGACGATAAAATCATACCAAATCATACGTATACAAAAGAAAAAGACAAACTTTACTTCAATGAATTGTTGTTGTTATTGTTGTCACATTTTCTCAACTGAATCTCCTTCCTTTGACACAAAAGGACATCGAAGCAAATGAAATATACTTTTATACACTTTTTACTATTTTTCATTTCTTATATGTCGACATATTATGACCAACAATTGATGAGGAAGTCTATTGAGTACATGAACAGTTGATAATACTACACACTTTGATAAACATGTCAAAGTATTCACAAAAATCTTTCTTCGACATGCTCATTGATGATATTGACAAATCACGTTCGTAATGTAATTTAATGATCTTGTTCCTGGATGGTTCTTTTTTTTATTCAATTTAATCTTTCTTAACTTTTACTTTTACTTTAAACAAAATACTCTTGGACAATGTTAACTGCTGTTGTTGTTGTTGTTGGTACAATGATACATGTTGCATTTTATGACAAATTGTAAAACTTGTTCACTTGATACAACAAGTCAGTAGGTACAAGGAGAGTGTATTTACCTTACAGGCAAATAAGTTGAATCCTTTTGATGAAACACATTTTATTTGGAAAGTGAAAGTTCATGCAAGTGAAACCAACATTACATTTTATTATTTGAAATGAGCGCCTTTTTTCTTTCTTATTTGTTTGACGCTTCAGGTCATCGTTGCCATGGTTTTCACTGAACTCACTTTGTATCAATTATATTTGAAAATGGATCCACTTTTCAAAGCACTTTCACTTTATCGACGAAGAAGATTTGAAGAATCAGCTGCTATTTGTACTGAAGCTTTAACTAAGAATCCATATGATCAGGTAATCATTGAACAATTGAACTCTCAACTGAATTAAACTAAAACGAATGATCAATGTTTATTTGAACAGGCATTTTGGTGTTTAAAGATGCAATGTTTAACCCAACAAATTTATGTGGATGAATTAGAATCAGATGAAGATGGAATTGCTGATTCAGCATTGACTGAAGATGTGATTGCTCAAACTGCTCGACCAGGTACTTCATTGAGATCAACTCTTAAATCTGGAATGAGTACGTCAATCAGTCAATCAATTCGTCCAGTAACTCAGTCAGGTCGACCAATTACCGGTGTTATAAGACCAGGAACACAGAGTAGTTCTGTTGAATCAATTGAAACAGCATTAAAAACAGCTCGAACAGCTAAAACAGCTCGTCCGATGACATCTTCTTCAGGTCGATATGTTCGATTGGGAACTGCATCAATGTTATCATCTGGACCAGAAGGGCCTTTTATCAATTTAGCTCGGTTAAATTTATCAAATTATTCATCTAACGTTACATTGTCAAAGCCATTGTTTGAATATATTCTAATGCATGAAAATGATGTTCGAACTGCTTGTGAATTAGCTCAACAAGCAAGTAAACATGCTTCCAACAAAGATTGGTGGTGGAAATTGCAACTTGCCAAATGTAGTTATAAATTAGGATTGTTGCGTGAAGCTGAAGAACATTTAAAATCATGTATCAATCATCCAGGAACAAATGTTGATCCCTATTTATGGCTTGGTAAAGTTTACCTGAAGATGGATCAACCTCTTGCAGCAATTGACGTGTACAAAACTGGAATTGATAAATTTCCTGAAGAACTTACAATTGCATTGGCTCGTGCTCGTGAAGCACTTAATGATACTGATGAAGCAATTAAATTGTATCGTCAAGTTCTAACCATCGATCCTGTTTGCATTGAAGCCATTGCTTGTATTGCAACTCATCATTTTTATACTGATCAAGCAGAAGTTGCTCTTCGATACTATCGAAGAATCTTGCAAATTAATGTATCTAACAGTGAAGTTTATAACAATTTAGGCCTTTGTTGTTATTACTCTCAACAGTATGATTTAACTATGTCGTGTTTTGAAAGAGCTCTGATGTTTTCTGATTCTGATGAAACAACAGCTGATATTTGGTACAATATTTCTCATGTTGCTTTAGGTTCAGGTGAAATTGATTTAGCTAGTCAGTGTTTACATTTAGCTATATTTGCTAACAACAATCATGCTGAAGCGTACAATAATCTTGGAGTCATTCAAGCACATAAAGGTAACAAATCATCAAGTCATCGAATTAATGCTCGATCTTTCTTTGATTCATCTTGTTCTAATGGTCAACATCTTTATGAACCATTCTACAACTTAGCTCTGTTGGAAGAAGATTCTGGTAATTATCAATTAGCCTTTGAAAAAGTTAAATCAGCTTTAGATATTTATCCATCTTTCTATGGCGCGAAAGAACTTTTTGATCGACTTCGTAAAATGTACGAATGCATTTGATGACTGAAAAACTGTATTTTTATTCCTGAATATGTTTATTACCTGATGAAATGTATTGAAATGATTTCCATATGTAATACATCTTGTGAATTAACCGGCCAACAATTTTGTTTGTCTGTGATGATAATTGAAACTACGAGTGTTCATTTGTGTCCAGTGTTTATTTTAAATGTCAAGAAAGTTTGTAGAGCGAATAAACAAGAATTCAGAATAATCAGTTCGCAATCTACAATTGTACACAACCTAAGAGATGAACTAATTTCTTGTTGATCACACAGTGAACATTGTGTTTGTCGAATGAGTGTGATTACTTGATGAATCGAACTTTCAGTGGTTGAAGTTGTCTCTTCAAGAGTAAAAGCAAAGCTGAGTTAAACATTAGTATGAATATTTGTAGTAAAACCAGTGAAATAGAAAAACCACCAATGAATGCACCTTGAATTTCTAACTTTCGTCGAAGCATTTCACCACATGATCTAATGTGAACATTATTCGTTCGATCACTGTTACATGATAATGGAATGTCTTGATTTAACTTTCTGTAATCAACATAAGTTTCAGCTCCACAACATTCCAAGTGTAGTTGAATTAAATCAAGAAATCGACGACTGAAGTCACTTGTCACTCGATTTTCGATGTGAACTTTGATCTGATTAGAAAGAATACCTTGCAATCTATCACCACCAGCAGGTGACCAAACACATATACAAGCAGCAATTTCAAGTAACATACAAAGTATAGTTGTTACATTGTAAACTGTCAACATGAAAGGACTTTCAATTGCAGCAGATAAACAGCCAACAAAACCAAATATGATGAGTAAAATACCTGCTGAAATTGCAAGGTAACAAGCAACGTAATAACGACTGATATCGATGGCTTGAACATATTCCCAAAGAGTTCCATCCGATCGAATCCAAATACAACTTCCAAGTAAACCAGCACCTAGAACCTGTCGATGAATCAATTGGTTTCATTCAAACTAGTTCATCATTGAATTTACTCACCCATATGATAAAGTTTATGGTGAAAATTAAAAATTTAGATCCATCGATGGCCATCAACTTTGTTGGTAAACGTCGCATGTTTTCTTGGTTTGGATTTAACAGAAATCAAGATGATGCTGGCAGTCAACTAGACACGGGAATGAAGTCATTCCTTGTGTCAGCGGAAAACAGTTCACAACAATTTTATGCATGTTGTAAATGATATCTTAGATTGCATTGTTCTGCGGATGGTAAATGATCAAGTAAACAGAGAAGTAACAAACTGACAAAGTAAATACTCAACATAACTTTGGTGTACATTCATTGTAAGACCTTTTTATGCTGTGAAAACAACTATATTATTGTTACAATGCTGAAATGAAGAATTAGAAGAAAATTGTTCGACTCCAATGTTGAATGTACACCTTGCAAAGTATTTTTAATATTAGCTCAAACTAACTGGGCAAACAAAAAAGAGTGTAACTAAATGGATTACAGGTTAAAATTTTAACTCTACTAATTTATATCGTTAATACTCGGAAGGTTATAGATTCAATGAAGGTGTCATAAACGTCTGATGCTGGTCGCCAACCCTCTGCTATGAATATTTCGAAGTGGTGTGCCATGAAATGAGACCAGGCAGTACCACTAACAGCTGTGTTTGTGAGTTGATGCCACAAGTTGATTTCATAACCACACCATATACATTTTCGTGTGTCCTTATTTATATTTGTTGGGTTGAAAGCAGAAAAGGAAGTGTGTTTTATTTAGAGGGCGGGAGTCGAGTACATGAGTCCATATGGACATGATGGATGAGAGTCATCTAGTGGAAATGGATGGACAAAATGATTCCTCAACACCTCTCCTCATTTGTTCATCCATGAACGACAATTAGAACATGTTGACTCGACTGATCAAATCTGAAAGTTTACGACCATTGAGGCCTTTAGTGAGAAAGTCGGCTAACTGATTTTCAGACTCGATGTAACTGAGAGAAATAGTACCCTGACTAATTTGTTCTTTGACATGATGGACAATCACATTGAAATGTTTTGTACGTTTGTTGAAATCAGGTTTGTTGAGCAAGTTGATCGCAGGTTGCGAATCACAGTGTACAGTAGTTGGTCCATTTTGAGTGAAGCCAAGTTCAGTCAGAAGTTCACGATACCAGATGACTTCTTTGAGTGTCAATTCGACTGCGTTGCATTCAGCTTGAGTAGTTGATGTCGAAACTGTCTTTTGCTTTTGACTAATCCAGTTGACCAGACAACCATTGAATAGGAATATTGCTCCAGTAAAAGACTTTGAATCACTTGCATTGGCGAAGTCAGCATCACAATAGGCAACCAATTGATTGTCAACTTTGACATTCTTCTTGTATAAAATACCTTTTTCAATTGAACCTTGTAAATATCGAACACAATGCTTAATGCACTTAAAATGTATCACTTTTGGATCACTGTTGAATTGACTTAGACGAGTACTAGTGTATGATATGTCAGGTCTGGTCCTTGTCGCGATGTACATCAATTTTCCGATTGCAGTCTTGTACTCGATATCGAGTATATTTTCTTTCGTTGATTTTTCAACTGAATCATCTTGAGTACCAGGATCGATTGGAGTAGTTACACTCTTGCAATAATCCATAGAACAGTCTTTGATAAAGTTCTTGGTGAAGGCAGCTTGATTTAACAGTAGACCATCTGGTCGATGAGTCACGACCATGCCTAAGTAGTTGGACAGGTGCGAATGTTCAATCTTGTACTTTGAACTGATGATTTTCATGAAGTTTGTCAATTCTTCTTTAGATTTTGAACATACCAGGCCATCGTCTACGTACAGAGCGATAATGATCGACTTATCTTCATTGACATAAATGCACTTGTCATTCACACATGGTAACAGTCCATTGTTCTGTAGAAATCGACTGAACTCTTTGTACCATTCAATTGGAGCCTGTTTCAGCCCGTAGAGACTTTTCTTCAGTCGACAGACATGATTTGGAAATGATTTACTTTCATAACCTCGAGGTTGAACCATGTAGACCTGCTCGTGCAGTTGGCCGTACAAGAAAGCTGTGGTGACATCAAATTGTTGCATGTAGTAGTTGTTAGTTGTAGCCATAGCTAAAAGAAGACGAATTGATTCAAAACGAGCAACTGGTGAATATGTTTCATAGAAATCAATTCCTTCACGTTGAAAGCATCCTCGAATCACCAGTCTGGCCTTGAATTTCTTTGGACTTCCATCATTGTTCAATTTGACACGAAATATCCACTTGTTGCTTATGGCAGTTGCAGATTTAGGCTTTTCTTGTAAGTCCCAACAATTGTGAATATTTGTGAGTGAGTCCATTTCACTGTCCATGGCTTTGATCCATTCTTTCGAATCTTCGCAGCTGATAGCCTCTTCATATGTATTAGGAGTGAAAGTAGTGATTGAAACATTTACCCAACAACTGTTCAGTATCTTATTTGAACGAGTTCGACCTGGTAAGATGTTGTCAGTGTCAATGTGTCTTTCAATGTTTTTCTTTGAGGGCTCAGCACGCTTACACTGTGCAACTTTGCTTTGTTCTTCAGCGAACATGTCAGGCATTGTGATACTGTCTCTAATATCAAAAGATTCATCGAGATCGATAGATGAGTTCGTAATTTGTTTGCACTCAGTTGTCTCCTTCATTTCCTTCGATTCATTTGACTTTCCAGCCTCAATTGGTACAACTTTGTCTCTAGTATCAGATTCAGTAACTTCAGGTTCAGTATCATCAGTGTCTAATGCAAATGAAATGGTCTTTTCAATTTTACTCATTTCGTCGAAGACGACGTCTCTTGATGAGATTATTTTCTTCTTGACCAGATCATACAGACGGTAAGATTGACTCTTTTCATTGTAACCAACTAGTACACACGACTTACTCGTTTCTTCCCATTTTGTACGTTGAGCCTTTGGAACGTGTGAGTAACAAGAACATCCGATAACACGTAGGTTAGATACATCAGGCTTTCGACCATGATACAACTCGTATGCAGTAATCCAATTGTTCTTAGCAGTACCAATTCGATTGAATAGATAGACTGCAGTATTGACTGCCTCTGCCCAGAGTTTTTCACCGAGATTCAAGTCATGTACGATAGTTCGAGCGATATTGATGACTGTTTGATTTGCACGTTCGATGAACCCATTTTGCTGTGGACAATAAGGAGTCGATGGTCCTTTGACTATTCCATTCTTACGTAGCAATGAGGTTACTCTTGATTGAGTGACTAGTCCACCAAATTCTTTGCCTTGATCAGTCCTGAGTATCTTGATATCTTTACCTTGAGATCGAACAGTGTTGATGAATTCTTCTAATACATCGTAACTTTCAGTTTTCTCCTTGAGAAAATAGACAAACATGTAACTTGAGTACTCATCCTTGAGAAGCATAAAGTATTGACGATGTCCAAGTGACTCAACAGACATCTGACCACAAAGGTCAGCATGGAATGTGTGACCTGCAATTTGAGCTTTGTCTTCATTTTCAGAGGGATAGTGAGGCAGTTTCTTCGACTTTCCAATAGCACAAGATCGACAGAAGTAGTCAGAGTCGATAATTTCACCTGCATTGACCAATGAATCATTCTTGAGAGTATTTGTTACAAGTGACTTAGAAATGTGTCCATATCGACGATGCCACACTTGAATATCAACTGGCCTATTAGTAATATCGGCACAATGATCATGAATCAGATCAAGAACATACACTGAGTTGTGGACTTTTGCTTGCATCACTTGTCTACCATTGTAAAATACTTTGATCATTTTACTTTTGGCCTTCGACTCGATGTCGAGACCTTTTTCATTCAGCCTGTGATGACTAATCAGATTTCTCATGATGGACGGAGTGTAAAGGACATTGGTGAGAGTAATCGACTGGCTTGAACCATCAGACAATTTGCATTCAAATCGGACTGTACCAAAACCTTTGATTTCATGAGAATTGTCACCACCAGTGAGAACTTTTTCATTACCAGTATATTCGGTGATTTCAGTGAAGTAACTTCGTTCACAGCACATGTGATCTGAAGCACCTGAGTCGAATATCCATTCACCATTATTAGCACTGTTGGACTTAAATGCACTGAATGCCAAACTGTTTCCAGAACGAGATTCTTTCTTTTGATCATAAGACGATGAAGGTTTCCAATTGGGATCTTTACTCAGTCGTTTACGACAATCCCGCCACATGTGCCCTTGCAACTTGCAGTATGAGCAACGACCTTGAAACTTCCCGCCTTTCTCACGCTTCGCACTGAAGGCTTCCGGTTTTTCTTGTGTTGGTTGACTGTAACCATCTTCTTTGATAAGCCTTTCGACCAATTTGTCCAAGGTCTTTTCTTTATCATCAGTCGAGTCCCATGCAGCATTGAAATATTGGAATTCCTTTCGAAGACCAAGTAACAGTTTTGACATGACGAGTAGATCGTCCAGCTTGTGACCTGCAGACTCGAGAGTATTTGCTGTGTACATCACATTAGTCGTGTAGTCTTTCATACTTTGACCATCTTCCATCTTCAATTGGAAGAACGACTGTATCGAGTGAATCAGACTAGTCTTGGTAGTCTTTCCATAGAGGGACTTCAGTTTATTCCAGACGTCGAGTGACGACGAGCACGCGGAGACTTCCTTGATTTGTTTCATGGACAGACCAGAATAAAGAATCGCTTTAGTTGTCTTGTCCTCTTTTATCCATTTGTCGTATCCCTTCTTGTCGGTAGTCTCGTTTGGACATTTCGAAATACCATCTATGTAGATATCGTAGCCAAAGCCACCAAGATGAGTAGACATTGCATTGCTCCATGTTTGATACTCTTCAGGAACCAGGGTTGGTGCATTCACTTTGTGCATTGAAATAGACATTTTTACAGAGATCAATCAGTGGTTGAATCACAAATTCAAAAAGGTACTAGCTAATAGGGTTAGTATTAGTAGAGTGCCACTGGGCCCATAACCTGTTGGGTTGAAAGCAGAAAAAGGAAGTGTGTTTTATTTAGAGGGCGGGAGTCGAGTACATGAGTCCATATGGACATGATGGATGAGAGTCATCTAGTGGAAATGGATGGACAAAATGATTCCTCAACACGAGGTCCACCCTCTAGAGAACAATTTGGCCGCTAGAGGGATGAGTATAAAAAAAATTTAATCAAAAGTTTGAGAATTCAATTAATGATATTAATTACCGGGTAAATCTTTTTTTCCCCTTTGTATGTCTCATCTTCGATCTTTAATCTTCAAAGTAACTCAGTCAATAAGAAGGTTGATAACCTTGAAGATACTGGCTTTGCATTTAATTTGCCTAAATACTGTGCGTTGGAGTATTTTCGAGTGGGATGAGTCTGACTTTGTTGCTATGAACATTTAATCACATCGATGACAATGACATTCATTGGTTTGATGAATAATCATTCAAATCTGTAGATAGACACAAGTTTCATACTATGAATTTCAACCAAACAAGATGACACAAGTTGATCATTCTTCTCAGAAGTTTATTAATCGATCTAAATCATTTGATTTTGGACGTTAGAATGAACAAATAAACACTCGATAAAATACACTTTTAACTCTCGCTGCTACATCTAAATTGGCAACTATAATGTTCAACTATAATCAACTACTCCGATCACTTAAGATTGACAAGAAGCAAAAAAAATGAAATAAAATTCAACTTGACATCAAGTTAAATTGATTCAAGTCATTGAATGGTCAACATCAGTTGGTTTATTGTTGTTGCTGAGATTAGTTGAAGTTGGATCATTCAACAGTGACCAAAAGTATGGAATTAAGGTTTGTCGAAATTCTTCTCTAGCCAGTAATAATTGACAAAAAGTGTTTATGTTTTCAGGTGAAGTAATTTTCGTATCATCTTCAACTAAAATCGGTCCAGCTGAACGACCCATCCTTGGAGCTGATTTAGCATTCTTGATATAGAACTGAGCATTTGTAACGATTGTCAACGATATTACCAATGTGATGAACAGCAGTGTGTTGGCTATTGAATAGAATAACAAGTGAAAATGTTAAAATGAATTTAATCATATATAAGAAATACTTTTACCTGGCTGTTGTCTTGTCCACATCTTCATCGAAAAGAGGTTCCAAGTGAACTAAGATTGAACAACTGCGGAAATTCTCCTTTTATATCCATGACTTTAGTATAGAATAGTTGAGTTCAATTAAATTGAGATTACGGATAAAAGATGACTAATTGAGAGATCAAGTAATGCCGAGAGTTCAACTAATGAAGCATCCTTCATGGAGATAGATTACAATCCTCGTCAACAATGCAAGTATTTGACTATAATAAAAATGCTCTTACTAATGGCCAGTAAGATAAAGAATAAGAACATTTTACCCGATTTTCGAGTTCTTAACCGTATTGAAACTAGATAAATTTTAATTAGCAGACTCTTCAACAGTTATGACTGCTTATGTAATTACTTTAGCGGAAAAGGAAATAAAAGGTCAACCATGTCAAGAAGAAAATTGTAGTCCAGGTAATTGGATATAAAAAAAATGACGCACAGGTGGCGTCAGTTTCGTTGATCCGCCCGGCATAAGTTTGAATATATTCCATCGTTTGCACGCTGTTCCTCACTTCTCCATCACCTTAACGACATCGTTATTATCGTTCACCATGTTTCGCGTCAAGCAAGAAAAAGGTGCATCACCCCCTCAAAAACCTTCGAATACAATTCGAGAGTGTTCCGTTACCATCAAGAAAGAACCAGGAATGGATGGACCATGAAATCAAACAGATGATGACAATGTTTGTATTGACACATACATTAAAAACGCTGGAATTCCTCATGCTCGAGTCGTCGATCGAGTGGTTGTTAAAAGACTCGACCCAAGTCGGATTCCCCAACAAACATCCAAAGAACGTCGCGGTGGTTATTCAACAACTGAACCTTTTTATGTAAAAATCAAAAAAGAAAAAGACTGCACAACGCCAACCCAGGAAAGGAACAAGCGTGGTCAAGATAAACATCCGGCAAAAAAAAGACAACGCAAAGGTTCTGATAGTGAAGAAAGTGAATACAGCGAATACTTGGATGCTGAATCCATGGAAGGTGGTGATGTTCAGGATGACGATTGTGATAAAGAATCAGGCGTCTTCGATCCATTGGCTGATATTCCTGAGTCAGAAAGATTGCCGGATTTACACGATTACCCGGACCTCAAGATCAGAGGTATGATTCACATGGCGTCCATCGTTCATGGTAACATTTTACAAATCACGCAGGAGAGGAAATTGCCCACCACTGACTGGTTGAACAAAGAAATTCGAACTCGTGTCGAATCTCACAAGTATGTAGAAAAGCCAGATCCTCTCAATGACTACATCGCGTCCTGCCTCACCAACTTGACCCAGCTTAGAAGAGCAGTTTGTGCTCTGGCAGCTATCATGTGGGGAGGAGATGTTCTTTTGAGCACTAGAATTCCTTATCCCAATGAAGAAGTCAAAGTCAAGGATGCCCTGCCCAACATGGACAAATTTCATCAATTCTGGCAATCTGTGGTCTTCGCACCTCTCACCAAAGGAAAGGACAAACAGGACCAGGAAAATCCTCTCGTTGGCAAAGATACCAACGTCATGTACTTGAGAGCCATCGATTGGACTAACAAACGAATTGAACGAGTGCGTGAAAAGATTGCCGAATACAAAAAAAAAGGAGATAAACCAGACGTAGAACCAAGCCTTTTAGATTAGTACTCTGGTTTACTATTATATTCATGAATTCAATCGATTCCCACAACTACTTTGTTTATTTGACGATTTTAAAATTTCAACACATTGATTACTTAGATTTGATTTCGTACCTTTTAAGGTCATTTTATGGATTCATCACTTATGAACAACTTCCAGGCTTCAAAATTTCATTAGTTGTTTATTTTTCAATAAAAAGTATGCTCTTGACCGAATTACCCGACTGCTTTGCTTCCTTTGATCCGCTCTGAGATGGCATCACGTGTTTGATCAGCTGATTAGACTTACGTCAAACTATCGTTCGACATGGATAACCGCAATTCTCCTAATGTAAATGAATCTGAAGGAAAAAAAGGATCTATCAAAGTTAAAGAAATCGCGTGTCAAACTGATCCATTAGTTTGTCAACATTGTCTTTTGAAAAATCTTAAGGTAGTAGACAAAGTTTTGATTGAGCCTTTAGACCCAAGTCTACTTCCTCAAAATATTTTGGATGGTGTTCACAAATCTAAGAAAACTAATAGCTCATCCGATGTGGAAATTCTCGAATCGCCAAAACTTATCAATAATTCTCAAGAATCAAATGTCTCCAGTGATCGTGTTCTAAGGAATAAAAAGCCGTCCGTTCCCGAGTTGCTCAACATAAACATTTCATCTGAACAAGTTGAAGATGTGAATAGTGATTCTGACATTGAAGAAGATGCAACACCTCAACTGCCACTTCCACCAACACCACCAATCTCATCACCCTCAACACCTAAACGCAGACGATTAGATTGTACTTTTTCAACTCCGAAAGTCAACTTGTTCAGTCAACGTGCACAAGATCCTCTTGTTTCTAGTTCTGAGGATTCATTTGGTTATCGTAATCATTCTGATCCTAGAATCAATAGAATGATTGAATCTTGCGCTACCATCCAGTCTGCCATTTTACAGCGTTCTGAGCAAAAAAAGATTTCATCAACTGATTGGTTGAACAATGAAGTCAAAAGTCGTTTGAAACAAAGCAAATTTTTTGAAGAATCAGAACAACTAAATTCTTTTACCATTTCTATTCTCGGCAACTTACATGAACTTCGACGTGCTGTTCGTGCTTTAGCAGTTATATTTTGGGGTGGAAATGCTCTGATCAATTCACATGTACCCCATTTTGATAGCTCAGAAAAATCTGATCTGCCAGATGTCGATAAGTTTCATGAAATTTGGCATAAGTTGATTTTTGATCAAATACCTTGTGACAACGATGAAGAAGATGGTCAAATTGATTTCTACTCTGACAATGAGGCAAAAGAGATGTACAAGAAGGCTATCGACAGTCTCAATGAACGAATTGCTCGATCTCGACAAAAAGATGATTCTAACGAAGATAATGGAACATTCAATGGTGAAGGAATCAATGATGCACCCTGAATCGCTCGAATTATCATTCATTATCGGAATATTTGAAATAACATTTACTAACTACTGTTCAACTTGTTCTCAAATTAAATGTTCAATTGAATTCAGTCTACTAATCACTGAAACAACTCCTTATATTATCAAACAAAGTTGTACTTGAGTCATAATGGTTTAACTACACAATAAAAAATATATATCCTATTCTCAACTGTTTGTCTTTGTAAAGTTGCCTTTTTCCTGATCATTATTAGCCGAAGAAGGATCTTTGAGATCTCTCACTATCGACTTCGACGATCTCTTCTCTGTCATGACAATAGGAAACAAAATCCTGATGAAAATTATTCTCAGTAAAACAAACAGTTTTATCAAGATCATCTACGAATATTATCGGTTCAGCTTCATTTGAATCACTGTCACTGTCATAAGTCGAAGATTTGTCGATTGAGGACATGATTGATGAGCATTGTTAATAAACCAACTAAATGGTATGTTTCTCATTTATTCAATTGATTTCAATAACTACTTTGTTTATGTCATGATTTTAAGATTTTCAGTGCAATTGTATTTCAAACTTCGGTCATTTTATCGATTCATCATAAATGAACAACTTTAAGGGTTGAAAATTTCATTGATCGTTTATTTTTGAATCAAAACGATCATGTCGACCGAATTAACCGACTTGTTGAGTTGCATGACTCTTTCATCATCTCAAAGCGTTTGACACTATCATTAGAAATCACATAATTCAGTCGCCTGTGTTCAGTTTAACCTTGCAAATCGATGTACTGGAAACTTAGACTGTAAATAGTATTTAATGATAAGATGAAAGTGAAGTACTTGAAGTGATTGAGGGAAAGAATCTTCCCTTGAACTGAGCATCTCAAAATTTTCTCTTTCACTTGAATCGTCTTCAAGTGATTGCATTTGTCATTGTCAAGCGATGGAAGATCAATCGAAAGAGAAAAGTAAAAAATATGAACATGTAACTGATGTCATTGGATCTTGGGGTCCAATTCAGTGGCAGATTTTTTTCATCGCTTCAACAGTGTACATCATTTCTCCATTTCAGAACCTTTCACTTGTCTTGTACACTCCAACAATCGACTTCTGGTGTCAGGATGAATCAATCGAAATCACCAATTATACCAAGAATGTTTGCTACGTCAACAACGGGACTAAATGTGATCGAATCAAATTCGATGATTCAATGTACAAGCGAACTCTTACATCTGAGTTTGAATTGATTTGTGATCAATCTTGGTTTCCTTCGATGGCTCAATCATTGCATCAACTTGGTTATGGAATTTCCGGTGTCATGTTTGGATACATCTCAGATAACTATGGACGCAAATTCACTTTGAAATTCGCCATCCTCTTGGAAATTGTAACTGGCTTCGTTCAAGCATTCACCGGATCGACGACTGTCTGGTTGGCATCAAGATTTTTCTTTGGTATGGCTGCCTACGGACGTTTCCTTAATTTTTACGTTCTCATGATGGAGTGGGTTGGACCCGAGCTGAGAGCATCTGCAGGTATCCTTAGTGAAATTGGTTATTCCATTGGTTACATCTCTCTACCCTGGATATTCTATTACGTTCTGGACTACAGAGTTCTTCAAGCAAGTGTCTCATCAATCGAGTGTGTAGCTCTGATAGTGGTCCTGCTTTTCATTCCCGAATCACCTCGATGGCTGCTGGTTCATGATCGATTTGATCAAGCTCGTAAACAACTGGTTTCAGCGGCCAGGAGAAAAGGTCAGTACAATGAGGACCAAATAAATGACAGAATTGACCAAGTAACCAAGTCCATCAAAGAACAAGTCGAACTCGAGAAGAAACAGACAAAACAAAATATCATCGGAGTTTTAACTGACCCAAAACTTTTAAAGTTGTCGCTCTTCTTGTATTATACCTGGTTTGCCCAAGCATTTATCTGCTACGGATCACTTTTCATACTCGGACAACTTGGAAGCACTGTCTTTTTCAACATGTTCATCTTTGGTCTTTCATATCTATCGTCAACTTTGTTTACGTATATTTGTCTAAGACGTTTTGGCCGTAAAATGGTGATGGTGTGTATGTTCCTTGTCGAGACAATTGCTTTCACTGGACTAGTATTCTGTCTGTACTTCTCTTCACCTCAAATATTCATCACCATATTGGCTTTCATCTCGGCATTTACATCTGGTGGTGGCTTCAATGTATTGTACTTGTACACCGTCGAGTCCTTTCCAACAACGTCAAGACAACTTGGTATTGGAACTTGTTCTGTCTTCGCCCGAGTCGGTTCTGTCATTGCCCCTTTCATGAAAGAACTTTCTCTTGCAACTCATGTTTCTATTTCTCTACTTATATTCGCCTTGTTATCTGCTGGAACTGCTTTGGCTTGTACTTTTATCCCGGAAACAAAAGGCAAAGAGTTACCTGACACAGTTGGACAAGCTAAATTTACTGTTAAACATCAATGTATTCAAATATTGGAACTTAATAATAACGAGCAAAACTTACATTCTATTGCAAGTACAAAGTAAAAATTTGTAAATACCATATGTATGCCATATGTATATACATATTTAACTATATGTATTTATCTTGACCTATTAAACTTGATAGAATGCTTGTCAGTAGAATGCATTTTGCCACTCGACCTGATTCATTTGTTTATAACCAGTTTTGCTGCTGGAGATGTACAAGAATGCTATCGACAGTCTCTATGAACGAATCGCTCGATCTCGACAAAAAGATGATTGAAACGAAGATAATTGAACTCCTCATGATATCAAACAAAGTTGTAATTGAGTCATACTGGTTTAACTACACAATAAAAAACTATATCTTATTCTCAACTGTTTATCTTTAGATAGTTGCCTTTTTCCTGATCATTATTAACCAAAGAAGGATCTTTTAGATCTCTCACTATCGACTTCGAGTTTGAAAAAAGTACCAATTTACCAATTAAAAGAAAAACTCGTGTCATAATTCCAACAGAGATATTATAAGGACAAAGAGAATGCTCTTCTTTTTATTATTCACAGTTAATTAGATTGTTGGCGAAAGATTTTAAGCTGACAACAATAAGCATATGAATCTTTCAGTAGACAAGATCATAGTGTAAATTCGAAAATTCCGTATCTTTGTCATCTTATTTAGCTGATGAACATGTTCCTAAACTTATCCAATGTCCATGAGGATCTTGACAGATTCATAATCTTTGTCTTCATTATTTCAACCTCTTCTTGCCAATCAGTGATATCGGGAATTTTTTGCATTTTTGAAAAATGAAAAGGACAATCGAGCAAAGCATATTCTAAACAATTGAGTTTGTCAATGAACTCCTTGTAAAACTGAATGTGTTTTTCAAACTTTGAAAAAATATCATAAATTTTTTCTTTGTCATCCTCTTCAATGGTTAAAGACAACTGTCGATGGATTGTTCTAGCTATTCCATTTACCACTTGAAGGCCAAAGTGTGAGTACTCTCCAGTATCAAATAGATGTAATATCTTTAGCGATTCGTACACATCCCACCAAAGAGAAATTACTTCTTCTATATCTTCTAATTGTGATTGGAATGAGCCAGCGTAAGCCCACATGTATTTTAACTTTATCAGGTTAAAATTGGTGTCATATAAGAATTCTTCAGCTTGATCAATTAGTTGCTTAATCGATGATGAATCAATTGGTCTTTGATTAGAAAATAGAGCTAATTTGATGTTTAAGTCTTCTATATTGCTTTCATTTGTTTCTGAAAGAACATCCAAATCAATTGTTTGAATTAGTGAACATTTCTTACAGTCAATCGATTGATCTGAAAAATTCTGAATGACTGGTCCACCACGACAAGATTCGCAACGTAGAGCAACTGCTTCACTTCCCAATCCTTCACAACAAGCTTGACATTCACAGTGAAACTTAAACACTTCTAAAATTTCACTTCGCCTGAAAGGAACATTTACAAATCAATTGGAATAAAACTAATAAAGTATTCATGACATCTTACCTGTCTTTGGTACTCGAACTTGGATTAAAAAGATAATTGTATGTGACCTCTTGTCCTGATTCGAAACCTTTCAAGGACTTGATGAATATTTTGGCCCCTGAAAATACCGGATATGTTTGACGGGTACAACTATGATTCAACAATGATACTGTTGGATACAAACCAAAGCCGATTGAGAAATGTGAGTCCAAGTAAGTATACTTTATTTGAGAATTGTCTCTCTCGAAATCGAGGATTCTTAGCGAGTTCATCCAGAATACAAGTGCATGCTTGAAAAGTAAACTTGCAAATGTTTCCACATCATCAACATCATTATACAGAGGAGCGAAGAATTTAGCGATGACAATTGACTTGACAGCCAAATTATACACTCTTTCGTGATCTTTAGGGAAACGGAAATCAGCGAAACCATCTGATAGACCTAGAACTGATTTGTAGTCTCCAGGATAAGTTTGGTAATCTGTTTGGCGTTCAAATGACTGATAGTTTTGAAGACACTCGGTGACACCAACTTTAAGGCATATTCGAAGGGCTGCAAGACACTCTTTTTCTTTCATAAGGAATTCCATGTATTGACATTCAGTAATATGATACGACTCGATTGCTGCATTAAAACATTTCGATGAGCAAAAACATACAAAATTACACAAAGGACAAGGAATGAAATGTCTCTTATACACTTCACTATCAACACATTCGAGACAATGTGTGCAATATTTCTTGATATATTCATGTTCCAAGATATGAACAAATGGTTCTTCTGACATTAGAACTTCTGAAGGCTCGATGTTTGTGACTGCTTGTATCATTCGTCCTTTTGGTCCATGAGTATCAACTATTTTAAGCTTGTCCGATGCTGCAGGAATTGCAACATTTGGACTAATCAATCGGGCTCTTATTACATGATTTTCCAATTCATCAGGAAGTTCAAATTCATCCCATTGATAAGGTGTAATTGGTTCTAATTGTTCATTAGAACAATTCTCAACAAACTTGAAGTGTTGTTTGAGCATATTCTTATCTTCAACTTTCTCATAGAGCAAATTTTTTATCCTGAGAAAATGAACTTCATCATATACCTTTAAATGCCTAAGGCATCGAATTTTTCTACCTAGAAGCATATGCAAGCGATTGACAGGATAAGTATCCTTGTCTAGAACCAAGTTAATGTCATCGTTACAATCACGAAATAGGCCCAAGAAGAAAAAGGCAGCTGATCTGTTGGCCAGTGAGAGAACAAATTCTTCATTGTCATGAGGTGCTAACCAAATAGCATTTGAATAACACTCTAAGCTCTTGACATAATTTTTTTCTTTGAAATATGTTTTGCCTTCTTCACGATAATTCTTTGCCAAAGTACAATCTTTCTTCTCCTTGATAGATGATATCATCTCCTAATATCAAAGTAAAAGTGCCAGGAATTGAATTAATCATGTTAACAAATTCATTTACGCGATTGATTAATTCCATTTACTCGACCAATACTTACAAGAACCCCAGCATTAATCCCAGCATTAATCTCTTCTCTGTCATAATGAATGGAAAGAAAATACCGATGAAGATTATCCTCTGAGCAAACAACTCTATTACGACTTTCTTTGAATATTATCGGTGGAGCTTCATTTGAATCACAGTCACTGTCATGAGTCGAAGATTTTTCATTTGAAAACATTATTGATGAACCAACTAAATGCGATGTTTCTGTTTATATTAATGGCGTCGATCAAACATCAGTTGATTCTGTGTTGATTAAACAAGTACCGACATCTATCCACAATCAATTTGACTCGGTTGATTAGATTGATTGTAATATTATTAAGCGCATGTATGTATGTATACATTTTCTTTCGTATTTTACATTATTTATAAGATTCATCAGTGCAAGATCGCAATAGAACCAGAACCAGAACCAGAAGTTCTTAAGTTCGTTCACAAAGAATTCATAAACCGTTGGTAACAATTCACAATGCCTCAGTTCTACATGCATAACATTCATTTCTTGATAGTAAACTTTAATGCTCAATAGTGATGATTATTACATCAGCATGCATGTTAACGAAAGTAATTAAGATGCTCCTTGCAACTCGATAAGTAAACAAATTGCCTTTGAAGCAGATCGAACGGTGGAGTATAATTTGTTTAGGATCTTAAATTCGTATTGTAAAAATAACATTCAATCAAATAACTCGTAACAATGATCCTCATTATTGCATCGTTCAGTCATAATTCAAAACAAATCATGTTGAACATCATTCCAATTGCAGTGTTATTGTTTTTGCCTTGTTTTTAAAGTGAGTCAGTGAATGTTACAAAAACATCCACATTGTCAAATCTGTGGCAATCGACTAAAGGAATTTGCACTTTTTGCATTGATTACTTTCAAACGTTTTAAAGTTTTTTTTTCTTTCCAATTACAAAGGTTGCATTTTCATAAAGTTAGATGTTTATAAATATCGCTAACCAATCATTACGTCATAATTTGGCATTAGCAAAGTCAAACTGATGTGATTTGTAGACATGGTGCATAAATCAGTTTCTGATCTTTGACTCCAGAGTAAGTCTTGACTACTCTCTTAAATGACAATTAATTTTAGTCATTCAAATACTATTTTGAAAAATGACAATATCAACAAAGTCAAGCAACCTTCTTTATTATGTATCAGCTGTAATCTTCGTTCTCATCATCATGACTTTTATCTTACGGTATTTTCCTGAATTGCGAGAGTGTTGGCCCAATCGAAATCGCCGCCATGATCGATTGAATATTGTCGAACTGGATTCTCCATCTTCATCATCTTCAGCTCAATACTCAATCCTTGATTTACCTCCTTCTTACGAGCAGTGTATGAATGATTCCCTTCCATCTTACACTTCCGTCATGGGTACACCACCTTCTTATTCAGAAATTAATCCTTATCCAGATTTAATTCTATCGCAGTCATTATAAATTCATCTTCAAATGATCATTCAATTGTTAACTCATTCAGCGTTCTCATCAATCTATTCGTTTATTAATTTATTTATTTTCTTGTATAATTGCATATTTAGAACTATTCTAATAATTAAGCTCAGAACAAAAATATTGCGAGGGATCAATCGATCAATTTTATGGTCAAAAATAATCAATTCAACATGAAATATTTCTCTTCTACCTGGAAGTTGGGTTGAAAATGTAAGTATGACTATTATTTCAATTAAGTTGCTTTTTTTAAATGAATGTTTAGTTGTTTGATAAGTTTAAGTTTCTCATCTATGCGATTAAATTGCCAGGTCCAATTAGTGTCGAATAAAAATTGTCGGTGGTCAAATCGATTGTCATCCGGTGAATAGGACTCAGCATGAAGAGCAGGAGTAAGAATTGTTTGTTTGTGTCGATTACGAGCATGTAAAGTGAAGAATCTTTTAACTTTGGTAGCAAGTAAATCTGGATCAGAAAGATGATGTGAATTTCTGTCATTCCACATTTGACAAAAGGTTAAGAATGGACCAAATGAACCATATTCGCCTCTTCTGTATCGACCGAATAAACTAAGTTCTTCATAAGTTAAACCCAAGTCAGCTTCATCAGATTGATCTTCACCTGTTAACTCAGCACTTGGAGTTGCATCGATGATTTCACCAATGATATCACTATCATTCATTGAATTTTTAAAATAAACCATAAATCGACGTAAATCTTGTTTGCTGATGCTTCCAATTGGATTCAAGTCACCTGCTGAACAGTCATATTTTGTCAAGTAACCAACAAGTGCTTCATCTACGTTGCCAGTTGATAGAACCAGTCGATTTTCTGCCAAAAAGTATGTATGAACCATTCTAAGACGAGCTTGTAAGTTTTGCTCTCTAATTGATACATAATCTTTGTTAATTCCACTGGATACTCCTTCTATTGGTGTTGATAAGATGGATTCGTATACATGATCATAATTGTGAGCAATAAACTGAGCACCAAGTAATTCACTCAATGTTCTAGCTCGTCTTTTACTTGTTTCACTTGAGTACCTTGTACCCAAGTATACACAACGAAGGATTTTTCCACAGATGTCTTTAACATTCACACCAATTAGTGATTTGAAACCTAACAATGTTTTAGTTCGTTCATCAATCGATTGGCCCTGAGAAGATCGCTTTTTAACATGATCCAGGATCATATCGCACATTCGGTAAACCAAACACGCAACTGAACTTGAATCGATTCCACCACTGAGTGGAATAATAAATCCACCCATTCCTTGACAACGACGCAGATAATCCCATAACCACAAAGAACCATAAAGGGCGAGTTCTTCTTCCGGAGTTATTTTCTTTGCCAAATCATTTTGTAAAGGAAGTGATTTGTTCACACAAATTTCGCCCAAGTTTAAATAAATTGTTAACTTATCCATGGAATTACTATGGTAACAGGATTGAATGTTTTTATACTCATCAAATTGAATACAAGTTCCAGTTGCAAAATGAGGTACACTTCGAATATTATATTGCGATCTGTAACCTTCAATTTTAAGAACATCGATGTCAGACAATGCTACTTGTACTTCATCGAATAATTCTTGTGATGAGCTAGTTCTAGCCAACAGTTGACCATTTTGAGTGATGTGACTTCTTCCGTAAAAACACAAACGTCCACCATCAAAACCAATTAAATTGGAAAAAGCGTAAACTCCACCACTTTTTAATGTTGCCGATTGCATTAAAGTAAATGCACGATCAAGTTTTCTAATTTCCCAGTATGAGGCTGATGAATTACAGATTAGATGACAACCACGTTGTAAGAATAAATCAATATGTGATGCATCAGGTCGCCATAATTCTTCACATATTTCAAATCCTACGCGAATTGGACTCATATTGATACCAGATGTCTCGATGACAACATCTGAGCCAAATGGAACAACTTCTTGACCAATTGAATTAGCTACTTCTTGTGGTAACTTGTAATAACAAGATTTACTTGATTTCCATTCGGTAAACCATCGACTCTCACGATAATTACCATTACCAGCTAATTTGGTCTTGGGACGAATCAGAACTATTTTGCCATTATAGCAAATAACTCGACAATTATAAAGAGCTGAATCTTTTCTCACAGGCATTCCTGAAATAAAAGAATAATTACAAATCAACTTTCAATAAAAGTATAAAAATTATTAAAACTTACCTGTGTCGATGATGATATCACGAGGTGATCGTTGAAGAATTTCCACTAGAACTTCCCACGAGTGCAATTCTGTATCTTGTTCAAAATAAGCATCTTCACAAGAATATCCACAAATTTCTAATTCAGGACCAATTCGCATACATGCACCACTTTCTTTAGCTAAAGAAATACTTGTAAGAATACGTTCCAAATTTTCTTTAAACTGTAAGGCAAGTTGATTTATAGTCACGACGGCAATTCGAAAATTTGTTTGATTCATGATGAGTCCTCCAAATGGATACCTTGAGTGATCTCTGTGTACTTTTTGAATGTGAAACAATCGAAAAAAAGTTCACCTTATATCACTTCGTGGGTGTAATCACTTGCGTGTAAAATCTTTTGTGGTGTAAGACTTTGATTTTGATACAAATAGAGAAGTCAGCTGAATTGGCAGTGGATTCGAAATTTTCTTTGTGTCGCCATCTTCTCTTGCTTTTGAGCGAATGGTGATTGTCAGCAAACAGCTGATTTTACCATGGACATTCTCAAAGCTGAAATCGAAAAAAAACGTAAGGCTCTTCAAGAAAAAGGACTTATTGGACCTCAGAAGAAATTTTTTAAAAAAGAAGATCTACTTAAAATTGAAGAAGAAGAATACTTTGCTAAAAATTCTAATTCATCAATCAAAACAGTTGACCCAAGATGCCCATCTTCACATGGTACAGAGGAATTACATCCAACAGCATCAACTAGCTCAAATGCATCTAATTCCACATCAAATAATGACAGTATTAAGGATAAAATATTGCCCAGAAAAGAAGTCATCAGGCGTCTGAGAGAACGTGGTGAACCAATCACTTTATTTGGTGAATCAGAATTAGAAGCATATAAACGCCTGAGAGTGCTTGAAGTTTCTGAACCTGAAATCATTCATGGACAACGAAATGACTTCCAAGCTGCAATGGAAAAAGTTGATCAAGACTATTTAAATGAAATCATCAAATCAGGAGCTTCTTCTGAAGGATCAAACAAAGCAAGTGTCAGTGATGTTGAATTTACTTTAATTACTACTGATGTTGAGACATTGAAAAAACAGTCAATTAATTTAGGAAGAAACAAAAATGACAACAAAGAAGACTGTGAACTCATTCATACCTATTTAACTTATTTGTTACAATTATGGGGTCAATCACTCAATGAACGTTCTGAAGAGGAAAAACAATCGACAACCGGTAGAAAAGGTTCTGCTATTTACACTCAAACTCAATCATACTTGAAACCACTTTTAAAACAACTCAAGAATGGAAAATTATCTTCAGACATCTTAAAACATTTAACATTTATCGTTAAACATATGCTTGATCGTGAATATGTCAAAGCAAATGATGCATACTTACAAATGGCAATTGGAAATGCTCCTTGGCCAATTGGTGTAACCATGGTTGGTATTCATGCTCGTACTGGAAGAGAAAAAATTTTCGCCCAAAATATAGCCCATGTTTTGAATGATGAAACACAACGTAAATACATCCAAGGTTTAAAACGTTTAATGACTCAATGTCAAAAAATATTTCCCACTGATCCATCCAAGTGTGTTGAATATAACGCCATCAAATAAATCACTTATACTTGTCTCTCATTCACATGTAAATTAGTAACATTCATTTTAAATAAACCTATTCTTCTTTCTCATTGTCTTTGATTGAATTGCTCTCTCACTGTTTAATAGTTACAACAAACCATTTCAACTCTGACAAAGCATTGAATTAGACTAAAATGGCTCGAAATGATGAAAACTCAGTATTTTAATAAAAGTTGATTGGTTTACCGTTCGGAATGCTTGACCATGAATCGAAAACTTCCTGCACTTCAATATCAATATTACCGTGTTTTTTCATTGTAGGAATTATGAATGACTCCATTAGAGTGTCTACTCTTTCGAAAAATTCTGGTCTTAATTCATTATTACTTCCATCATCTCCTCGATAAACACCCACTAAAATATCATCGTATACACCTCTTATAATAAGTCCACTACCAGAATCACCTAGTTCACCTCCTTCACGACCATCAAATGTTGTTACAATGTAATTCCAAGGTGATCCAATTTTCACAGTATATGTATCAATCTGTATCAAATAATCATTTCTTCGAAATCCGTAACCTGTTTGATAGAATGTTTTGTTTTCCTCTTTTCTGGTCATGTTAGCTCTTGGAAGACTTATCGGTCTCACCTTCGGATTAAACTTTACTTTACTTGCAAGTTTTATCAAGGCAACATCGTAACGACATATTTTGAATAAATCGCCTCCATAATCTATCACATGAAAGAACTTGGTGCAATTTGGATCTTCCTTAAAAATCTTTTGGACAGAATATAAATCACCCTTAGATCTTTGAATGGAACCGACATAGATACTCATATTCCAACCATCAAGTATGCAATGTGCAGCAGTAATGACCCAACGACTGGACACGAGAGAACCAGAACATACACTGATATCGGTCGAAAGATCAACAGAGTGTGCAATCTTCCTAATATCTGGTGCGTATCCACCGATGATTCTTTTCTCAGAACAGGCAACATTCTTCAACTTGGTGATACATAGAATGATCAATAAGAACTTTTCAACATTCATCTTGTTGTCACAGTAACTTGTTACTAACGATATACGACAACAACTCTATCGACTTGATGACTGTTTCCTGTGGAAAATTTACAACTTTATGAGAAATAAATCGAGAGAAATAATTCCATCGATGACTTGAATCAGCCTAAATTGTAATTTAATTGACACGATTAACTTTTGATACCTACGATTATGGAGAAATGTGATTTATTCACGAATATTTTCGACTATTTTTCGTTCAAAACCTTAAAGAACGATTCGCAGATGAAATTAAATGAATTTAATTAAATGGACACCAAAAATATTTCCATTCACACCTCTAATTACGAATCCTAGACCAGAGTCATCACCTTGATTTTCTTAACCGATAGGATTGAATTTTGTTATAATTATCATTTCCATATTCGACATTTTTTATTTCGATTTGTATCAAAGAACCAGCTCATCTTGAGTAATTTGTTCTAAAGAATAATTTTACCAACTGTTTGCTGGCCATATTGGTTCTTAGAAGACTTATACGTCTCACCTTTGAACTAAACGAACTTGCGTTATTTTCGAGTCTTCAGGTGAAGTTCTCAAAAGAACACCCACTAAATATCTTCATATATACCTTTTATAACAAGTCCAGCGCCACAATCAAGAGGTTGATTTTCATCACCAGGATGAAGTTTAGTTTCAATATAATTATTATCATAATATACTCCATTGACTTCTATTTGTGTTAAAAGTCCTGTTGAATCTTCGAAACCTGCAGAGTAGAATGATTCAATCAACTGTTTATCAGTTAAATTTCTTTTTGGAAGACTTATTGGTTGAGTATTTTTATAGAAATATATTTTGTCAGATTTAATCAGAGCAACATCGAATCGACACCTTTTCCAATGTTCACCTTTGTATGTTTCATTATCGAATTTGGTACATTTTTAATCTTCTTTGAACTTTTTTTCAGCCCAAAAAACAAAACATTTTGATCTTTCTTCCTTACATGAATGCATCTTTATTTCGTATTCATCAGTAAAACAGTGTGCAGCTGTAATTATCCAATAAGTGGCAATAATATAACCAGTACATTTTGGAGTAGTTTCACATCGAACACCTAACCAATCGGTATCGTTACATCACTGAAGATCAACAACATGTAGAACTTTTCGAGTGTCTGGTTTGTACCCACCAATGGTTCTTTTGTTGATACAAATAACATTCATCACTATCGTCATACTTACAAAGATTATTAGGAACTTTTCAACATTCATCTTGTTGTCAGAGTAACTTGTTATGCATAGAATCTACGACAAATATACTTCATCGATATATATATCAACAAGAAAATTAATAAATCTGTTTCCTGTATAAAAAAACTTACAAGTCAATGAGAAATGAAATACCTTTGAAGTAAATCATTCACTTTAACACACGATCAAATTTATTCCCACAATCAACAAGCAAGATGAAAAGATATAATGATGACAATTTTTTGATGTAACCTTGTGAATTTGTAAATTGTACACATTGAAGACTTCAAAGGTAACAATGAAGAAGAAAAAGAAGAATGAAAAAGATAAAATGAAGGACAAGAAATTTGATAAAAGTAAATTTATCACTTTGTGCAAATCAAATGTAATTTTATTTTCTTACTCTTTTTACACATGATGCAGGTTTATACAATTTTACTGACCAGTAAATTGATAATGAAAAAGAGAAGGAAAAAAAATACAACAACAACAAAGATGAAGATGATAAATTATGTCTTTGGATCTTTGATAAATTCATCTAAATCACCAAATTCTAGTAACAATTTATAAATGGGAACAAATACTGAATGCGGAATTTCTTGAGTATAATTTGTTGGTACTTTAATATTAGAAACTATTTGTTGACATTTATTTGAATTCCATAAAAGATCTTTCGTGCAAGCCATGTCAACAATTTCGGAAAAGTATGAATTAGCACACCAATTCATAAAAGCTTTACCATCATCATTACATCGTGGTTCAATAGCTTTTTTAAAGCATTCTTTAAATTTATCAAGGTAACAACATCCAGTTGGTATCCATTCTTTTTTGTTACTATTGAAACGTATGAGATTAACTTCTTGTTTAACAACATCCATACAATCATGTCCAAAGGGTAGTGAATCATTGACACATTTAAAATTACGTAGATACCATGAAGTACCTTTACTTGAGCATCTTTCACGAATATTTTTTGCTCCACCAGAAAGTGCTATTTTCAAGAGATGACGTGAAAAAGACTACAAAGGATAAGAACAATTTATATCGAGTAAATATATGAATTAATAAGGTTAACAATGGATAACAAACACTCATCATCATCATCGTCATCATCTTTGCAATACTTACTTTAAGACAATTCTTACCCCAGTCAGATACACACTTAACAGCTGACTTTTCTTCTTCACAATGAGGAACCATATCGACAGTATTGTTAGGTAAGATTAAACTACGAGCACCAAACAATAAGACAATTTGGGCACATCTGATCAAACATCCAAGACAAACAAATACATATACTTTAATATCAAGTGTTTATCTTATAACAACAAACTTGTCTACTTACTTGTCTAAGTTTTCAAAGTCACATGATTCAAAGGTCCAAATTTTAGCTGTAGATGAAATTACTGATGCACTTTCAACTGATGATGATGATATACACAATAACATTATCATCATCATCATCACTATCAATACAATTGATTGAAACAATTTAATAATAAACATTATTTTTATATATTAACTTTGTTCTTATTATTATCGTTGATGTAAATGGTAGAAATGTTGTTGTTGTTGTTGTTGGTTTGAAAAGTTCTTTATCAGTTGATAACTTTGTTGTTTGTTCAAGTGGTCAAATTGATGGTCAAACTAACTGTTGACTCGATATTTATTATATTTTGACTGATCAATGATCACATTTTATTGGTTGTCTTGTGGGTAAGAATAAAATATGAATGAATATGAAAAAACCTTGATCATATGAACAAACAACGAAAAGAGAAACCAATGAAAAGACAAGAAAGTTAATTTACTGCACTAAGAACATCACAAGTAATAAATAACATTTGCTCCCTGCTCGAATTTACTTTAAAACAAATTTATTATTTTACACTGTACAAGTTGATTAATGTAAATGTTTAAATACCTACAGGCTAATTTTGTGGATGGTGTACAACAAAACATAACTTTAATAGTAACGATGGTTGATCATTTGGTATAGAAAAGTGTGCAGAGAAAACAACAACAACAAGAGACAACAACTTCAAACAAAATTTATCCCTCAATTGACACAAACTCATACAATTGACAAAGTAAATTGAGGTGAAAGTGTATAAATTTTTATTTTTTAATCAGAAAAACAATGTGGATTAATATATGGATGATCATGAACATAGAAAACACTATCTTTTTTATTACTACCACCACCAACTTTATTTTTGGTTTTTTCAATAAGATTTTCAGATGCACGTTTTAAATTTTGACATAAACCAAGGGCAAACATTCCATCAATAAACCATTTTGCAGGATTCCAATATGATAAACCATTTTCAGATATAGCATAATCCCATGGAAAAGTATGATGATAATTATGAAAACCTTCGCCCATACCAGTAATTGCAACCCACCAATTTTCACGTGGTTGAATTTTACCATTATATGGTCTTTCACCAAATATATGTGCTGCTGAATTAACAAACCATACTGTATGTAGTAAACCAATATACTGGGAAAAACAACCAATTGTACCTTCCCACAATGTTCGACCAGTTAATATCATTGGAATGTAAATAGATAAACCAAGACGAAATACCAAATAAAGTGGAATGTAATACTTTCGATTAAATGATACAACTGGATCTTCTAATAAATCTCTATTTGATATAGTTGCTCCTTTAATGATGACATCAGGATGTTTACGAGTCAATAACCATCCAACGTGACTATTTACACACATAGGATATAAATTACAACAACAACAAAAGAAAAGAAAGAAAAGAAAAGAAAGTTAGTTAATTCAATTACTATGTTAATTAGATTAAATTGTTACTTACGCAAAGAAACTTCCACGACGTGAATTATGAGGATCAGCATCAGTTTCAGTAAATTTATGATGTAATCGATGATCTCGCGACCAGGTGTATATATCATTTTCACCTGCACTAGTAAAACATATCATCAAAAATATTCTTACTGGTAAAGATGCATGATATGATTTATGTGACCATAATCGATGTGCTCCAGCGGTTACTCCAACACCACCGAAAAAACCACAAACATAACAAGCTACCCAAATTGGATGAAGTTCTGGTCTACAAGTTAATTCGATTAATGCATGGATGAAGGCTGCATGCATTAAGATGAAAAAAGCAACATTACCATAGACCATACCATACTTAGATGAATTAACAAATATATATCGAGCTGGATCACCTGATAATGTTAATGAATCAAAATAACGTACACTAAACCATCCACATGATCGTGAAATTTTATATTCTTCTTCCAATTGTTTTTGAGTTAATGGAGATGGACGTATTAAATCTTGACTTGGATTATCTGTATTGTTGGTAACACACATTATATTATATTAAATTTAGTAACTTTAGTTAAAGATATATAACTTTTGTTGGAAAAAAGTTACTGATGTTGAAAAAAATATATCAACCGATAAATTAAATTATATATAGATGAAGATAAGTTCGATTTAATTTTGATCAATCAACAAGGAATCAACCAAGTGATGTTAAATCAAATTAAAATTGAATGACTTGAATGATGAAGCAATATCGACTATTCGGGAAAAAATCAGTTTTGTTCAAAGTAGTTGACTGGTGTGCACAAAGAAACAACTTTTACACGGAAAGGATTTTTGTTTGAAGATCAAACGGTGACTGTTGAATGTGTTGAATCCTTCAAAATGCAACAACGTTTGAATCAACCAGACATAAAATGCTTGAAACTTTGAATCATCTACACAGTGACCTCGATGTTGTTTATTAAAGACGTAAGTTTTGCCTCTTCTTGGTCCAACCTTTTTTCAAACCTTCTTTGCTTGGAAAATATTTTTCTTTCTTTCTTTCTCCTACTTGAATGGTCGGCTATTTGATGAATACGTATCAAGACACTTGATTTGTTGCATGATTACATACATTCTCTGCACGCACAACAACAGACAGACATTCGACTCAACCTTTACTGGATCAATGCCAACTAGGGTCAAACAGCGGGAAAAACGAGTTTTCATACTAACACTTTCATACGGCAAGTGATTAGTTTCAATTTCATTTTCACTGACCCATCAACATACTCACTTTTACTTCATCAACACACTTTCACTTGAGACCAGTTTCATTCATCTGACTTAGGACATTAAATGATTATACCGTTTGACTTGAGAGTAAACTGAGTGATGTTGGTCATAAAATTTACTCGGAACAGGAAGGAAAGTAGGAAACCCGTTTGACACTGTTCACTCTAAGCATATCGTTTGGTCGTCTTTTAACAGCTGACATCAATCGCCATGTGTAACTCTCTCTCTTTCTCTCTCTCTCTGTTACTTTCTCTTAACCTATCGTCTGATCTACCTTTAGTGACCCCAACATTTCGGTTTATTTCGCAACCCGGTATTAATGTTTTACTTTGACCTTGTCCATTTTTGTAGTTAGATCAACAAGTCAGACTGTGTGTTAGTTCCACAGATCTAAAGAAAAAGTGGCTCTCTTGACGTTCAGAGGTCACGTAAAAGTATACCTTAATTGACAGGTAAACTCAATGTCGACGATGTTTGTCAATCACGTAAGGACGTCTTTGTTTTTTTTATATACATTTTCATCATTAAGATCATCAAATTGATCATGTCTCAATTCGTACTTGACTTCTCATGATGACTTTCATTTCAAACCTTCGCCAATTGCACACCATTTGAGCAATTTCATTTTGGTGGGTTTGTAATCTGACTGAATGGTCAATCAGTCGAGTATATAATGTGAAATTTCCTTGAATTCATAATCAACAATGGTCAATTGATTGACAGATCCGACTTTCAAATTTTTCAAGTCATCTGACTTTTGTCTCAAGAATATTATTTTTTTTTCTATCTAATTCAATGTCAAACCAATGATCAATTACAAGATCGGCCAATTGATGACCAGTGAAAATGTAAGTAAAATAATTCAATTGACTCCACTGTTGGTCCATTATTTTGTTGATTGATATGACTACAATTCAATTGACTATATTCAAGCTGTGACGAAGTAACCCTATCGATATATCAATGTAAATGGTTACTACTTTGACAGATACAATTTACACTGCATTGAGGTTAAATTGAAATTGACGGCAGTTAAAACAAGGAAAGTAACATGCATTCATTGTGTTAGAGTGAAAGTGAATCCAATAGGCACCTGGTTTAAAAGCTAAATGTACTATTATGCATTTTTTTTCTTTCTGTTTTTTCCTCTTGGTTGATTTTCTTTTGTTAAAGCAGGTTATAATTAAATCATCGAAGCATACTCATTGAGCAACTCGGAAAAAATTATAAGGTCATCTTTATATTCATCTAACCCCAAACCACCCACCATCATGATGTTGTAGTATTTTTTCCCCTTGTCATCCAACTAATCGGTCCTTGAGGAAAATCTGTGAATGTACTTATGTAACATTTAAAACTATAAGACTACTCACTTGATTTTATATTTTAATAGGGCTTAATTTACATTGCACTCGTTTGTCGATGATATGACAAGTAATCTCTATTTCATTTGATTGTCTTATCAAGTTAAACAGGTCTCCACTAATCATCTGGTCCATTGATTGGCAAGTCAAGTGTAACAATTGAATATTCATACAATTGATCGGCCAATTGCACTTGTCAAACTTGACGACCTCAATATTGAATTACATCAATGTAAACACTTAATTACACTTCAAGTAAGATATATAAAACCTTTTCATATAAATTTATATATTTAACTGTCTATCGTTTATTCAAGTTAAAAGTATCTTTTCAAACTGATTGTAAATCAATAATTCACAATCAGTTTAATGTGTAAAGATTTATTCTCTTCAATTTAATGATAAGAAGACAAATTTATAAATAATGGTACTGATTTATCTTGTTTATCTTACTTATAAGTAAGTTTGATTTGTTATTCCATTATATAAGCGAATTAATCTATCACAAATACAATTTCATCAAGTGACAAGGTTAATGAAAATAAATTTTCCACTGAAAGTGTTGATGATTGAAACAAAAAGAATAAAAAGAATAAAATAATTAGTTGCAAATTTTCCATCCGGACAAGAATTAAATAAGGTATGTAAATCGCCCTTGAAATGTTATTCACTTTTATTATTTATGCTTAACAATGTCAAATTAAATGAAAAATGTTAAATTCAGGAAACAACAAGAAAAACTTTGTGGTTATCCTTGTCCTAAGAAGCAAATGGCATCAACTTTCCACTCGAATATTCGATTGAGAACAGACTTGTAGAACTGTTACAATTGATGTGATGTTCATCGGTAAATACGCTTAATCAATTTCACCTGTCAGTGTGTATCTGGTATTCTTGTTAGTTGATGAAAAATGAAATTTTTCTCTTCTTTCATTGTGTCTACTTTTTTCACTCACCTGAATCTTCTAACTCATCAACTTTACCTTTTCGACTTTCATCCACTTTCACCTTAATCAAGTTGAATCAGTTTTCTTTTAAATATTGTAAGAAATATACAATCGTCAAATGAATCATTAGTTGAATGAGAAAAATAAAAGAAAGGAAAAGATTTGTTGATGCATTATATACCTTTGAAGTAACTGCTGTTACCAAGGAGTAAAAGTGAAATAAAAGTACAAGTTGAAAATGTTGCATCTGAGGCTGTTCCGTGTACTGTATTTGTAGTTGGAGTTGAAGGAAAAATCGACAGTCGAGCAGATCGATACAACCATTAGGCCACTAGGACAAGGCTTAGAACAGACAGAGCAATCTCAGAACAACCATTGGTGTACGTTGTATTACAGTACTCTCTGTTTCTCTTACTTTTTATCCAAGTATTTTTCCTTCTGTTTCTCTTTCCTTTGTCCATTGCTTTGCCTTTGCAAGGTGAAAGCATGCGAACAAGCTAAAAAGGCAAGAAGACCCTGACCAAGATCGAGTTCGTGTTCTGTTCTAACCTCTCACGTCAAGTACTTTTCTAGTTCACCTTCTATGCATCACAACTTCTTTGCCACGGAGTGTCTAAGTGTAGAAATATTGTTGACATCAAGTACAACTATCATTCATATATATATTTGAACATAGTTGAATGATATACGATTTTTAAATTAATTTTTATTTGCAAACAGTGATACCACGACGACGACGACGACGACGAAGGATATTTATTTTCACTTTATTTATGACACTGATATAACAACAAGAATAGATTTACTATATTTTCCCTGGACAATTCGATGTGATCATTTAAGTAATCTTCAATCTTGAAAATACTAGTGATTCTTTCTTTAGTACAATTGTCAAGAAGAACAAAAACAATTGAAGGACATTCAATCTGGTCAAGCGTTAACATTGAATCAATTTACATTGAACATCAAGACAATTGTAATAAGTAAAAAAGAGAGAGAAAAAAATGGATCCATTTGTACAATCAGCTGGTACTGAAATTCTACGTCGTTTAATTCGACAATCTAAACATTCTAATGAAGATGAAGATGAAGATGTTACACAAGTTTATCATTCACGATTACGTGGACGTAATAAACATCAACAACATCAACAGCAAGATACAACAATGTCACCACATCATGAATCAGAGATGCATAAAAATGGACATCATATAACATCCAATTCAAATACAGATGAATCATCATTCATGAAATTTGAACATGAAGCTGAAGAAGTACTTCATAAAGTTTCTGATAAATCACACATTCCATTTTTTGGTGTATTACTTATTTTATTAGTTATAATATTAGTTATATTTGTTGCATTTTATTTTTGTTTAAAAAAATATTGGAACAAATTTAAAGAATCCGATAAAGGTGCTAAATTTAAAGGATTAGATTTAAAATCAGTTAATTTAATTGGACAATTAGGAAAAGAAAAAGTATCTGTTCAACCTGAAGCTGATGGTTTAACAACTAACATGGAAGAAAATGAAGAAGAACAAAATGAAGAAGAAACTAAAGAACAAGAAAAACTTGGAAGATTACAATTTAAAATTGATTATGATTTCAATTCAACTCAGGTTTGTTCATTTTGTTGTTGTTGTTGTTGATGTTGATGTTATTTATAGTTTCATCACTTGTCATTTATTTTGTTGATATTTTTCACTGTCTGTCTGTTCCATTGTTGATATCATTGTTACAATTGAATTTATTTTACTCAATTTGACTGACATTCAAGGTTACATTTATTTGAATATATTTTATTTATTTTATTTATTTTATTTATTTTTTCATCTTCATGACGCAAATTGTGTAGGTTTAACTGATTTTCAATGTATATTGTTTTATAGTTGACCGTTGGAGTAATTCAAGCCTGAAGATTTACCTGCTTGTGATGCAGGTGGAACATCAGATCCGTATTGCAAAGTTTACCTTTTACCTGACAAGAAGAAGAAATTTGAAACAAAAGTTCATCGAAAGGTAAGTACATTTTTTTTATATCATTTTGATTATAGATTTAAATTCAATCACATTAACATAATTGTTTGTTTTTTTCTTTTATTCTTTACCTTTACTCTAATTGCATCATCTTCATCTTCATCTTTGGTCAAATGATAGACACTCAATCCAGTTTTCAACGAAACTTTTAACTTCAAAGTTCCTTACAATGAAATCGTCATGCGAACTCTTGTCTTTGCAGTCTTTGACTTTGATCGATTTTCCAAACATGATCAAATTGGTGAAATCAAAATACCAATGAATCGAATTGATTTGGCTCAGACAGTTGAAGAATGGCGTGATTTACAATCAGCTGAAGAAGAAGGACCTGTAAGTTGATTATTCAACAGGGAAATGAATGTTATTGAAAAAGTTCTAGAACTAATTTTAACATGAATCGATGTTTTCATTGATAACAGGAAAAATTGGGTGACATTTGTTTCTCATTACGATACGTACCGACATCTGGCAAGTTGACTGTTTGTATTCTTGAAGCTAAAAATCTCAAAAAAATGGACTTGGGTGGACTTTCAGATCCATATGTCAAAATCGCTCTCATGTCCAATGGCAAAAGATTGAAAAAGAAGAAAACATCAGGTTTGTTATTGATTGTAATCAATTTATCAATCTTACTAATATATCAATATTTTGTATTCTTTTTCCCAAATCAATTAGTGAAAAAATGTACGCTCAATCCTTACTTCAATGAAAGTTTCCAATTTGAAGTTCCATTTGATCAGATCAACAAAGTATCCGTACGTGTGACAGTTATTGATTACGATCGAATCGGTACATGTGATCCAATTGGTAAATGTGAAGTAGGACCTAATTGTGTTGGCAATGAATTGAGACATTGGATGGATATGTTGGCAACTCCACGAAGACCTATTGCACAATGGCATTCACTTGTTGATCCGGAAGAACCTGATCCTGGACCTGCTGGAGCAAAGTAAATTGTTCAACAACAATTGTCTCCCACTAAATCATTAGTCAATTAATCACCATTCACTAATTGATCATTATCATCATCATCATGATCATTAAATATATTATTATTATTATTCAAGCATAACACACATACTGCTCAGCTGAAAATTTTTCCTTATCAATTGCGTCAATTGTTCACCATTGATGTCGATATCATCGTATGTATCGATTATTATTGGATTGTAACTTGATGAGCACAACTTCATTCTTCTTCTTCACTTCAAACCAATTGCAATTGTTCAATCGATTGATCGGTCTTTCTTACCACAATCGATTTAATCATATTAAAATATATACATATATATATCAAAATCTATTGTTGAATTGAAATACACAACATACACTGATATAAGAGTGACTTAATCTTTGACAATTATTGACATGATGATCAAGATAAATTTCATTGCTGGTTTAAAACCATGTGACAGCATGTTCTTTCAACAAACAAAAAATACAAATGAAATACTTATGTGATTCATATTAAAACGACAACAGATTCATAATGATAATATTGAATTAAATTCAATTATTATATAGATAATATTGAATGCCTAATCAAATGAATTACTTCAAATTAACTACTTTTGCCCACATCAAGCTCACTTGCCTTTAACAACAACAACAACAACAACAAATGTCATTTTGCACAAACAACTCACGCCTTGTATTTATAGTATGATTGCTTGATTATTAAGAGTTGTTTGTATCATCATCAGCTCTATTTGATTAACAAAGATGGCCGCCCTTGACGATGACGAAGTTGCACAAGAAAATTTGAAAAAATGAAAAAAGATAACAAGTAAAATGATACCTTTACAAAATATCAATATAGCTATTATATTCTATCACTATTAAAATGTGACACATGTTTCAGTGTCCGAAATATATGATGATTACGATCATGATGATAAAATGAGTTTTTATCCATATCCAACGTATCCACAATCGATGCATTATTCAAATTGACAAATTCACCTTTAATCCTAATCGATGATTCAAGTTTTAAACATAAGAAAAAAAACAATTCCAATTCCAAAAAACCTCAACATGGATTAATGAACAATGTAATTATCATACATTTTATGTTATCAACCCAAAATCATGTCCAATAATTAGTAAACATCTAGTTGACTTAGTTATTCATTTGTTATAGTTATGTTGATTGTTAATTGATTCAATAAATAATTCCTTTTGTTAATTATTCCGTTAATTGTATCGACTTTCTTTAATGTCAACCAGTAAATTAGGCGTCCACATTGTTAGTGTCACCCAGTTTGACATCAAGATGTTAGAATATTACTATTAATTACTTGTCATTAATTCTTATTGCTGATAATTATTACTAATTATCGGTGTTGTAGATTACTGTTAAATTATTCACTTAAAAAGTTAATGTACAATCATCATCAGGTTTTTCATGTGGAAAGTGAATTTGGTGGTTGAAAATTTTTCATTTCCATCAAATCATGATTTTCAATGAAAGTCACCAGCTGACGCGCTTATCGGTCGTGTGAACGGGTGAAATTAATCACATGGATTACATGTGACAATTGCAGACGAAAATTACACTTCGATTCACAAGGTTATTTGGTCCGTTAGGTCACTAAGATGTCATCTTAACTCAGACTCCCTGGAATTGGTCTGGAGGAACAATTGACAAATCTTCCACTGCCCAACAGTCTTTTCGAAATTGTGCAATAGTTGAGTAAGTGTTACACCAATACTTGTGACATTGTATTGTAACTTTCACAATATTCAATGATATTTCAACAGATTTATTGTGTAAATTAATCCGATTTTATCTGAAAACTTCTTTCCCCGCTCAATTTAGCGTGATAAATTCACCAGATGTCACTTTGTTCGGTCACTATTTCACTCTCATCAGCGTTTACCCATAAATGAGCATTCATCTACAGACTTCATCTTCATCTTTCTCTCTCTGTTCATCGCTCATCTACAATGTTTTACTGGTCACTTAGATGTTCATCCTAGTGCACATATCACTTTAAAATATCTACTTAGATGTTTGCCATTTACTAGTGTGCCAGAGCTTAAAAATATACACTTTCACTCAAGCATCACGCATATCAGTAGTTGAAGTGGGTCAAATCAAGTGGACGTGACTGCCAATTGACCATCACAATATAAAAAGACCTATTGACATTCATATTCTACTGTTGTCCAAATTGAAAGACTTATGAAGAATTACTTATATAAAAAGGTATACATTTTGTATATTAAATTACATTTGGAAATTTAATTAATGCTCACCTGTTGCTGCCTGCCTCCTCAAGGATTTCCACTTAAACCACCAACCAAGCATTGACAATTTGATTCTGCTCACTAAACCTGCCTTCTTATTTCTAAAACATCATGGCAAGCGATCACTTAAACCATTTTTCCACTTCAATCTATCATCAGCGCAAAAGAAAATCTAGCTCAAATCCCAGCAGCTATAAATTTTCATTTGCTGCTATTCTCTTGGTATTTTCAATTGTTAAATCATCAAATTATGCAACTTACCTGATGATTTTCTTAATTACCAATCTTATTGTCTTGTGTCCACTAACTATTGCATCTGATGTTGCAATGGGTACATCTCTAGTCACAAGCACTTCCAATAATAATACTGTCATATCCACTGCTAACAATGGGATCAAAGATCACGATCAATCTGTAAATTATCCATCAAGTGCCTTTTCATCAACTTTATCGTCAATTCATTCTTCAATAATCAAATGTGACTATGCAAAGTATCCATCAGGTGGTTGTCCTGATCGTCGTGCTTGTAATCGAATTAATAATAATTGTGAATGCATATCTAACAAATATCCTTACAACATTAACGGTCGTTGTTATGGTACTGTATATCACAATGATAATTGTATTACAACTAAACAATGTGAATCAATTAAGGGTATTTGTTTAAATTCAAATGGTCAAGAAATGTCCTCATGGACACTTGAATCTTCTTCAAATGGTACATCACGTAATCCATCCAATGATTCACCTCAACCTGTTGGTACTTGTAAATGTGCAGACAGTCACTTTTATTCCTATGATAAAGGTGAATGTATTCGTAAAGTTATCGGTCGTCGATGTACTTCATATACAGACTGTTTCCATCGAAGTCACTCTTACTGTGATGGATCTAAATGTAAATGTAAGACTAATTTTGTCCATGATTCAACGACTGATGAATGTAAACCAAGTCAATGGTCATTATGTCAATTTCATCCTAATGGTACTCGTAATTGTCGTGAAGTATCAAATGAATCAATTCCAGGACCAATTCCTCCTAATGGACCATTTATACCTGGATCAGTTCCGACATCACTTTCAGCACTATTTTGGCCAATTATTGCCTTTTTTCTTGTTATTTTATTACTTAAAATGCTCAAAGAAGGTATGAGACGAGATTGTGATGCTCTTGGTCCAATGAATTCAAATGTTCCTTATAACAATGTCCATTCAAATGGTAACAATGGACGTGGACATCATCATGGTCAACGTAATATTCCACCATCTACCAATCGAAATAATAATCGAGTTCGTGATTCAAGATCTCAAGGAAGTCGTCATCATCATCATCATCATAATCATCCTCAAAGACATCGTCATCCTCAACGAATTGGTTTTCCTTCGTCTTCTTTGCCACCAGAATTTGCATCAACTATCACCAATAGTATCAATGGTGGTGCAACCAATGCTACAACTCCACTTAATTGTACTACAAGTGTGAATATTAATAATAACTCGATAAGTGATTCACAATATTCCATCAATCAACATGATTTGTCTCAATCTCAAGCTCATGAGATTATTGTCTTGATGCCACCACCGCCATACTCAGTGACACCTAATACTCCATCCAACGAATCAATCAACAACAACAACAATAATAATAATAATATTAACAACAACAACAACAACAATTCAGTCATTTCATCATGTATCCTTGAACGTCCACCATCGTATGAAGAAGCAACTAGAAAGTGATTTGTTCACAATGAATTTTGTATTTATACTTTACATTGTGTGCCCTCAATTGATACAGTGCCACAATGGTCGTAATTAATACCTCTAAATCCTTAGGTAGTCGTTTTATTTTTATTTTATAATGCTATTATTTTCTCTTTGTTGTTCTTGTCAATTGTAACCACAGTGACTTTTTTTCATCTTCTCTTCTTTTTTAATCTCAAGTGTTCACAACTTCGGCTTTCCACAAAGACTCGACCTTTACGTTGATTCAAAATCAATAGAAAAATAGTTTCATTCATCATCAATCGGCCTTGTGTGTGTTGTTGTAATGTGTGTGTGTGGATCAAATATGGCCATGTTTCTTCTTACAGATAATTGTGTACAAAGTTAGTTTACTTGCATCGTCTTACAAATAATTGTATATGTTTTACTTGTAACAACTGATACAATGAATGATGATACTTGACCTAACAGTGTCACTTCAAATATCTAACTGTGATTTGGTCGCCTTCAAATGTCACCATCATCTACTTTATAACTTTCTACTCTTTCTTCATCATTCGATCATATACATTTTTCTTCTTCTTCATTCATACTGAAATATGTTTTTTTTCTCTTTCCTTTTCACATCATGATACAGTAAAAAGAAAACAAAAGAAAACAACAACAACAAACAAAAAAAACTCACTCAACCTTACACACTGTGATGTAAATTGTGACTTTTAAAATGAAATAGCAAAAATTACTAAAATGCTTTTACTGATTTTTACTGCTGCAACAAAAAGAAAGCCAAACGTTTTATTAGTTAAGGTGAAACTTTTTTTTCCTTTTCTTCTGCACCTGGATCTGGATTTTCACAATTTAGAGTAAACAATGAAAAGTTTTAAGTAAAATTGGTGAAAAAGGATGCAAATAATGTAAAGAGAGAAAGACAAACAACAAGTTAAATACTCTTGGTGACAAGATTATTAGTTACTTTAAACTTTTACTTTCTCTATTTTTCACCATTTTGACGCCCCGATTGTTTCTACTTTCATAGTTAATACTACTTTTACAGTTAAAAGTTATTTACTTGGATACTTTTGATACCTTTTTACCTTTCATTTGATGAATTTGTAGAAAAATATCTTTACTACTTTTTCCTTTTAACTTAGCTACTCAGGTGACCCAAAAATCATACACATATACAACTTCAACTTAAGTGTCAATTGTACACTTGAGGCATTTACAGGTAAAAGTTACCTTGTTAAAGCTGGATTTATTTTATCTGTATTTTCTTATTCTCCTTCTTTTCCAACTGTTATTACATTTCAAGGACTTGTAGGGCCAAAGGAAACGTAAAACAACGACCAAGTAATTATACTCCTTCCTCAATTTACAAAGTGTCAGTAAGACAAATTGTCTTCTTTGTTTCATACTTTTTTTTGTTATTATTGTTGTTGTTGTTGTTGGTCTGTTGGTCTGTTGATAGTTGCATAAGGATAAGGACACACATGTTACCACTACTTGTTTGTGGTTACTTTGTGTTTACTTGTTGTTATCTGACGATTTCAGGTACAAATGACCACGTGTTTGGCGGTCACGAGTGGACCAAGTGGAAGGGAAAAAATAAAAATAAGGATGATGATGATGATGATGATGATGATGATGACGAAAATCAGTGATCACAGTTAGTCCGTCACATGGCCAAGGGAAGTGTTTAGTCGGACTTTTCTCTCTTTCTTTGCATCACTTCCATTTGTCTTGTGTGACATTGTATGATGTGTAGTGTGTGTACATTGAATGAATGCAAGTGAATTTGTTTGTATATTTGTGTGTGTGTGTGGTGACTTTCATCAACGATGCAGTGATGAAGGACAATTGAGTAGAAAGATGAAGGACTAAACCACTAGTCTCTTCTCACCCTCAACATGATTCACCCTTGAGCGGTAAATTGATTTTATACACTTGAAGACAATTTGTTCATGATATGTGTCTATCAATTGGAAGGACAAATGATGATGAATGCATGGTCAAAAGTCCAGCGTCATTGTCATCATGCATTTGTGTATATGTATTTATGTATTTATGTATTTGCCTAATTGATTTGTACGAGACAGACAAAGAAAATGCAACAATGTATGTCTTTGAATGCTACACAGTAGCAAAGACTTTTCCAATGACCAAGGTTAATTGATTGTCAATTGCCATTCGCACCAACCATCGATTCAAGGAGATGACACAAACTCATTCAAATTTACATTTAGTACCAGTATGAAACACCTTTCTTAGTCAATTGTAGGTGGAATGAAGAAGTAAAAACTTAATAACATTTATCAATAAGATGAAAAAATGTATTTTTCTTTCACAATGAAATGAAAATGAGAGGTCATTTGAAAGATGTTAAAGATACTTCCGATAACCTCGGTACCCGCCAATCAAACCATCACCATGTGATGACAATTGAAATGTAGTTAGATGAAAAAATAAATAAATTGTCAAACTGTTGAATGAATGAAACATTAACATGGCCTGTGGATATGTTGATGATGAAATGAAAATTGTTCTTTTGTTGTCAACCTAACCATGACAAATGGAAAAAGAACAAGATGATTCTTTGTTAAAATTAACGCAATTGCAACAAGTGTCTATGAAAGTGCTAATGTACAAGTGGAACAATTTGAATGTGAAAAAGAAATTGTCAAATGATCAACAAAATCATTTGTACAACCTTGTCGAGTGAATAATTTTATATAAAAGAGTTGAATGTTCAACTAAGCATCTACAAGTTGATGCTTTTGTCCATCTTGTTCACATGATTTGTAATGAAAATGTATACTGTAGTTCAACAACAACAACAATCAAACTCTCGATGACGTATGAAATCAGGTATATGAGAGACAATTTGATGCTATGATGTTCTTTGTAACATCCATCATTTATCATTACTTTCTTTCTCTCTCTCTCAAGTTAATAGTTGATGAATAAGGGGTGGCTGGGTGGCAACGATGATGAAAACATCCTTGAATCCATGGTAATGAGAACACGTTATATTCTCTTTCTCTCAAGCAGCCAATCTTTGAAGACAACATTTGAAGAAAAAATACCTTACATTGAAATAATCATCATCATGACATAAGCAAAGTAAAATATATTAAAAGTAAACTTCAAAGTAAACAATTTTTCTCATCGTATAAACTTTAACTAGTACTAAAGATGCTTTCACCATCTTCTCTGTGTGTCATGTCTTTTAAACATTAGTGGATGTTTTGATTGAATCGTTAAATTATCCAGAAAGAAAAATGCTCACGTTGACTCTTTCAACTTAATTGCTTTAGCTTTCTTGTCATTTGGCAACTACATTAACTTTGTACTTGGGTGTAAATGCATACACATGTTACACTGTAACATGTCTTTCTAACACAAATTGTAATCTGATGTAATGTAATCCAAGTTTGATGTTTGATTCACTTGGTTGAAATAAAATAATGTCTTCTCTCATTTGAATCTTATTGGCACAAAGTGACAAGTGAATAGTTCTTTTGTTCTAACAACTTGACAAACTTCATTGTCAATAGATGATACAATGATAACATTATCATGTATACATTACACACAGGATGCATTTGACTATTAGTTTGTGATCCTTCATCGACTTTCAGTACAAGTTTAAATTTAAACTTGACGTTTTTTTTCCTCACAAACTTTCTCTCCCACTATTTAACCATTCCTTGGCACACTTGGAATGCCACATTTGGAAGTCAAGTCAGTCGGTCCAGATCTATTTTTACTTTTTTCACTTTTTTCCCTTTCCTTCACTATTTAACCAGTGCAAAGTATACTCTGTCACTTACTGAAGGATGAATGAAGAAGAAGAAGAAAAAGTAGAAAAAGAATCTTCAACTCGAGATGAAAAAAAACTTTTTTTTTTCTCTTTACTTTGCACTTGCTTCATCCTCATCTTTATGTTCTTTTTTTTCCTTCCTTTCGACTGGTGAAGTGAAAGTTAGTTGGTAAGTTAGTTAGTTAGTTGGTTGGTTGGTTTGTTGGTTAGTTAGATCCTCCTTCTGTGCCGTCGCCTTTTTCAGCTTTGTTAATTTTCACTCTTGTACTTTCTTCTACTTATTCACTAGTCAAGAGATCTTCTCTTTTTTTCTTAACGTCGAATTGTTGTTAAACCAATAGTTTAAGTCTCTCACATCGACTTGTCTTCATCATGGCTGATCTTAAACCTGCTGAAGTTGATAAAGCAAAGTTACACTTTGATATTTATGATTTTGATGGAGTAGGTAAAGTAGATGCATCTTTGTTGGGTGATTTGATTCGATCATTAGATTTACGTCCAACTTGTGCAGCTGTTGAAAAAGCCGGTGGAACTAAGAAAAAAGGTAAGTTTGACCTTCATCATTCATTCATTCATTTGATCGTCACTGTTGCCACAACCTTTATAATAATAATGATAATAATCATCATCATCATCGCTGTCGTCATCATTGACCCAGTAGATGAAATGACAACAACCTTGACTACCTTCACATTTAACATTTATACTTTTTGCCTGCTTTTTACATTTTATGATGGTTAATTTAATTCTTCTACCTACTGTTACTATCTTTTACTACAGGTGAAAAAATTTTAACCCTGGAAGAATTTTTACCAATTTATTCACAAATGAAAAAAGACAAAGATTGTGGTGCTTATGAAGATTTAGCTGAAGGTATGAAAGTTTATGATAAAAATGAAAATGGTACAATGATGGCTGGTGAATTATCACATGTTTTATTGATGTTGGGTGAAAGATTAAATGATGAACAAGTTGAAGATGTAATGAAAGCTTGTGCTGGACAAGAAGATGAAGATGGATACATCAAATATGAAGATTTCATTAAAAAAGTTCTTGCTGGTCCTTTTCCTGAAGAATCAGCTGCTTAAATGTTCTTCATTTCTCTCTCTTGATTTCTATTCAACATGATGATTACAATCAATCAATACAATACAATGAATACATATAATAAACGAAAAGAAAAGTAATTGACAGTAAAAGTTTAAGTTAAACGTGTGCAAGAAGATGAAATTTCAAATTTTTCATCTAATAAAAACTGCCAACGAATAAACTTATATATCAAAAAGTTAGTTTGCTCTTTATTGACCAATCAAATTTGACAATTTTTAACATTTCAGACAAGTTGATTATTGAGATCAAGGTTTGAGGAAAAAAATGTTTCTTTTAATTGTTTAATTGGCACACGAAGATCTTTTTCAATGTTTTGTGACTTCCGATGTTTTTCAGTATAATTTAGTGATGCTTTTATTCAGATTGCTGACATTTTGAGTACAAATGATTATCATGTTGGTTGTTTTTTTCAAATTCAAATTAATTACACTTTGATTAGTCAATTCAAGGTGTTTCCTTTATTTGCATGATGGTCATTACTTTGACCAAACATCTTGACCTTTTATTTTCACCCTTCTGTACCTTGAGCTGGTGAAAGGATTAAGCATAATTTTCAAGTTACTTGAGAAGTTTTCATGTGTCAATGACGACCAACGACAATTGATTCAGATTGTTTCAGATGTTCTACACCATTCAAATATCCCGCTTGTCAGATTCATTGAATGGTGAGAGATCTGCGCTGACTCCAGTTGCTCCAGCTGGTCACACTGAAAATGAATTCAACCACGATCCTCGTGCCCTGAAATGTCAGCTGTGTTCAAGATTCACAATTTAACTAAGAATTCAATGATGATGCGAAATATAGTTATCAAAAAAGAATTAGAAAAATACAGGTTCGTCTTACCTTTTCACATTACTCGACCTCAACACGATCAACGTGATGAGGGTCGCAATTCAACAATAACATCTGGTGGTTCGGTTGATTCGCATGATCATCCGATTGTTGAATCGAACAAGTCGACAAATCAATCACTAGAAGATAATCCATATTATAACAAATATGCTGACAAGATTAAAGCTGCCCAAAGCAAAGATGCAATCATCAGCTGTTGATTTGAAATCTAATCAAATTCCTTCTGTAAATGAAGAAGAAATTGTAAATGCCGAGATAATGAAAAAACTGGAAACATCATTTCAATCATCAAGTGGAGAAAGTGTTAATGCTAAACCTGTGACTCGTAGAAGATCTCTCAATGAAATACTGTGTCTGGATAAAATTGAAAATCTTTCATCTGATGAAATTGAAAAATTGTGGTTTATTCATCATTCATCTCAATCTAATGTGATATTTGCTGCCATGAAATCATCTGAGTATGAGTTAATTCATGAAAATGCTAGCAAATATCCACTCTTTATCTTTCCTCTTCCTAGATCTCAATGTGGAAAAGATGATGACAAGACTCAGGAAGCATATGAAATGTTCTTATCGAGATTTTCAGATCATTCTTTCTACTTGACACCTTTAGAACAGTACAACAAGCTTAAAGAAATGGCAATACCAAGTATTGTAATCAATCATTTTCCTGAAATTTCATCCAGCAAGCAAATTGTCCTTCTCAATGGAACATTTGATGGTTCTCAGTTGAACACAATTGAAGCTCAATGTTTGGCCAATCAAATTAAACTGTTCTACGGAACAAATGACACAGCTCGTCAATTTTTGTTACACAAACTAAATCGTGAACCAAGTAAATTTGATCATCTTGAAGTAATCGAACAGTTAGAAAAGTCTATATCGAGTTTATAAAAAAAATGTACTGATGATAAACTTATTAAAATACTGACTTATTAAATATTAAATAACAATGAGTGAGGCTTAAAATTCTTAAAATTAGATTTTATTGGCGTGTAATCTGTATAACTTTACTCTGTATGGGTATTTTTAATAAATTTATATTTTTAAATACTTAAAGAAAGACAAGATTGTACTCGACATGAAATATGAACTAAAGCTGTTGATGTGATTCAATGCAACACCAAGAAAAGCATCTGAGTAAAAGAAGCAAAGAATTCATCAATTCATTTACTTCAGATCAACCAATGTTTCGCTTTCATCTTGGCATGCTGTCAGTGAATTGGTATTTAAAGGCATCACGTTACGTTGACCATCTCGATCATAGACTGGCACAGAGTTTTTAGTTGAGTTTTGCAAGTTAGCAGAAATGCAATTTGTGGAAAATGTGATCTTCATCTTCATAAGGTGTAGTGGTAGGATAATAAGGAGAATCGCTCGATGAAATCGGTATAAATGCCAATCTATCAGTGTTCATGTCATTATTCAACTGTAAGGATTATAAGGATGAATAAGAAAAAATGAAATGATTAGATGAATGAAGAGATAAAAGTTCTTAGAACAGAGGATAAAAATAATAATAAAAGTAATTTTCTGGTTCAAATAAAAGAAATCGGGATGAAAGTAAAGAAAAAAAAGTATTAAAAAAATGGTAATCAATTAACGAACTAGCGAAAAAGATAACAACTCATTAACAGGGGATAGTTAATTATCTAAGACCGAACTTCTTTCATAGGAACCAGTTGACAGCGAGAATCCATGGATACCTGAGAATAATGGATCGGATTGCTTGAGGTAATTTGTCCGGAGACCAGATTTCGAACACGTGTGGTGATCACTGAGCTGTGGACACAAAAAAATAAAAGATAACAAAAGTTAAACAATATGGTCAAATGTATAAATGGTGATGATGAAAACTTACCGAGTTTTAGGGTATACCATAAATCCAACAAAGTACATCAAAAGGAATGCCGTAACAAATAGTAAGAATAGAACAAAGCCAGAAATATGACTTTTGTCAGAGTTATTTTGTGGTTTGGTGGTTTTATCAGTAAATTTCTTCGTTATTGTTTTTTCAGGGAAAACATCACATGTTTCATTGGTGAATATATGAAATACATGAGTACAATTATTTAATGGTTCGGCAAATTGAATATCCGGTACTAAGGCATCTTTTTGACAGAAGAATAATAATAATGATGACAATCTTTCTGAAGTTTTGAAAGGACACGGATCACCATTTTTGTACAAAATAGCAGGTGTATCATTGTACAAGATTGGTGGATCAATCGCACGACCCAAAGAATAGTACTTAGGTTCATCTTGTTGGGCAAATGATAATTTACAAGCAGCTGAACCATCTGCACAGGTTAAGTTGTTTGGGGTGATGATTGGATTGAGAGGTCGACAGATATTGATGTATGCGATATTGGCTTGTTTACCTGCATAGAACTTTTTCAAATCGAGGCTAAAATGATTTTGATCTGATGGAATAGTCAGTTTGCCCAAGTCAACACTATGAGTTTCATTTTTCCACAAACAAGGAACCATTTCAGAAACACCAGGACACACTTTGTTAGTGAATGCTCGGAAAGAATATGTTCGATTAGCTTCTGAAATCATTTCAAGTCTAGGTTCTTCATCAGCACTACTACAAATAAAGGTAATTCTTGATGAACGAGGAGTTTTTGCCAAATCATTGTAAGGAGTACCATTGAAATAATTGATGGTCACTTCACCATTGAAGTAAGTCAAATTTTTATTTGCCTGACCAAGAATCCAACGTTTACTTGGATTTTCATTATCAACTTGACAAATTCCTGCAGTTTTTCCAGGTTGATTGGTCAAATTGGCACAAGGAGAGCTCGTTAAGTTACCACAGATATTGATGTAATATGTGTATTTGCCGTCTTTAACAGTGTGGAAAAATTGATCATCATAAGCCATTGAATTTAAATCAATGACTGAATCTAAACTTGGAATAGTAACTCGACAATCAGTACCTGTGACTTCTCGTAAAGGACAAGCTACACCAGTGTGCCATTCAAAGTTAAAAGTTTCTGAATTTTTGGTCTTAGAATGACCAACCAAAACAGGCGAAGTATCAACTTTACCAAAAGCACAAATAAATTTAAAATTAGTGTAGACCTTGGAAACACCATCAGAACCATATCGATTATCTGAATAAGTGAGATTAACAGTTTTTGTACTTTCGTCCCATTCAGGTGGAGATGAAAGATCTCGACCGATAGATTGATTGTGACCATTGTTTAAATGAATAATAGCAGCAACATTACCAGCAAATGATGAGTAATTTCCAGAAATTTTAAATTTTTTTGTGATACCATAACAAATGTTGAGAGAAAATGATGTATTTACTAGACTTTTATCTTTGGCAAGAAGTTGTGGATCAATAGATGCTTTCCATAATGATTGATCATCTCGTCTTCTGAGTAATGATAAATCATAAAAATCACCATCATCGGAATGTGTAAGACATGGAGTGAGTCTTCGATGAGAAATGGCAACATTTTCAGGAATGCAGGTGACATTGGTTTGCCATTCTATATTGTAAAAGCAATCATTTAATCCTGTAAAAACAGGTGATCCAAATCCAGCAGATTGATTACAGGGAAATGTGATAACTGTTGCTGGGGTAGAAGTATTTGTATATGCAAGATATTTGCCGCCTTCAGAAGGATAACAGGAACCTTTAGCTGTTGGATACAAGAGTGAAACAATTCCATCTGTATATCTAAGTTTGGCTTCATTGATTTGACCAATAAGGTGACCATTTGTCTTGGTAACATTAGAATCAATTCTTGTTGATTTAATGCAAACTGAGCTTCCTTTGAATTCTGTCTCTTCACAGTAGCTGAGAACATCTAATGTCAAATGATCACAAATCTTCAAAGCAATTTCATATTGAGAGACATCATGAGGATCTAATTTTACGTTAGGCACTTTGCTGTAAGGTGAAATGGATTTGAGAGGTGAAAGGTCAATCGTGTAATTGGTATTTTTATCAAACACGGTACATTTTGAGTGATTCCCTGTTACATGAGTTCTTGGACAGGCATAATCAGTTTCCCATTCGATGACAACTTCACAACCAAATGAAGAAGTTAGAAAAGGTTGACGAGAACCCATGGCATTGTGCATGTCATAGTGACCACTTTTTCGGTGGGGACAGATAAATCTTATGATGGTGGAACACTGTTTCTTTGATTTGATACTTGGATAGACGGATTTAATGACAATTTCTTTGCTAACTTCGTCAAAACTTATTGTATGATTTCTTATTTCACCCATTGGTTGAAGTTGTCATTGTGGCGATAACAGGAGACAGGATTAGTTGATGAGCTACCAGATCGTGCATCACAATAGCTTTTGACCTCTGAACAGACATTAATGTAAAATTTAGCAGATTTTTGCTGATCGTTGTTGTTGGCATTTCTTCTAAGATTTAAAGATTCTGTCATTGATGATTGATCAATCATAAAATGATCCGAAGTTACAACTAAATATCCTTTATCATGAATCAAAGGAGAGAGATCTCTTTCATCACCCATATCATCGTAAACATAGCATTTAGAAAGATGAGGCCGATCTTGTATTTCGTGTTCATGACATGCCGCAATGGTAGGCCAGTTAAATCTAACGAGACAATTCGAAGTTAACTGTTTGATAGGCTTTCCAAGACCATGATGTTCATCACAAGTGAACTGAATGTGAATCTCACTTTCGACTTTTGAGTTTGTGGGACAATTAGGCCCTTTGTATACCAATGTGTGTAGGCCATAGGGCATTGATGTCATTTTTTCCATATTATGAGCTAAAAAAATATATTAGATTATTCGTGATATGGTAAATTGTATTACATACCTTGTGCCAGGATGGTTCCATTAGAGAATGAATGAATGATACAACCCGTTGAATTTTCACATTGAGAAACATTGTACTTTGACCATGATTCATATTTAATCAAAGCCTGATCAAAACTAAATAGGTACGTAGAACGTACAACATTCTTAGATGTTTTTGTTTTATCACCCGAAGTAACATTTATGGTTGTAGATGTTGAAGGTGCAATTGTTTTAACTTCAACGTACTCCCAGATCGAACTGCGTAGCGTGAGGACAATTGTATTAATATCAAATTTATTAAACGGTAAAAGATTTACTTACTCTCCAAGTGCAGTAAGAAAACTCTCCTTATTATCATCAGGATTTCCTTTGACAGGATTGAGATTGACAATGGTAAAAATATAGACTAGTAGAAATAGTTTAACATTTAACATCTTCCTCGATTCCTCGCCGTCGATTGACCCTCCCGACAGCACAACTCACTTCAGCAGCTGAGGCAAAGAAGAAGAAGAAGAAGGCGAGGCGGTCTTCTGCCACCTGGTGTTTACATTTATTTTGTTATTTTTTTCTTTCTTTTTCTGTTTCTGTGTATTTTTCTACCAACAACAAGTCCTTGTTATTTGCTCTGCAGTAGGGGTACAACCCTGAATAGATGACTGACTGACGGAATAATATAGACAAAACACTTGAGACTGACAACTTCAAGCGAAATATGCTTTATTAATGTTATTATAATTATTCTACAGAATTTCACTCAAACTAATCAATTGATTATCCAATAACATCAGGTGACTGTGTTTATCATGCAGGATTTTGAGTTGACAAAGTTCCCATTCGATTAACTTGTTTAAGAATATCTTCAGGAGAAAGGTTTGAAGCATTAACAACTGATTCTCTTCCATTTTCATATCGAGCCCATATACGTGGTGTTACTTGAGAACATTCACGAATAAGAATTGGAATATGAGGATTGTTTGACTTCAGTTCATTGTAATGTTTATTGATGAAATTCCTATTGTATAATCAGAAAAAAAACGTTCAACAATTAGAATGTAGTTTATAGGCAAATACCTAAACAATTTACCTGACACCTTGAGAAGCAGGAGATACTTGACAGCAATGAATTCTTAGTTCCTTCAATGTATTACCAAATTTAAGGATTGACCTAGAACCCATAATTATCGATGATAAAAGGTATGATGATTAATTGAGTTGATTTGCTGTTGAGGAAAAATTTTGTAAAGGCCAATGAAGGAATCTTGTGATGATGATGATGATGATATTTTGCCCTTCACTACACACACAGCTGGCCGACAAGTGCAAAGGAACAAACGCCGCCTGCTGATGTCTGTCAGAGTCGAAGAGAATTATCGTCTGTCAAGAATGAAAATTGTTGTCTCTTAATCAATACTTTTGTATAATTTAGTCAACATATTGAATATAAATGTGTCAAGTATCCTGTCAAACAAGTAAATTTTTGAGATTTGAAGTAGAGTTCATACAAATATGAATCCTTATAAAATTCAGTGGACTATTCTAATGTCTCTCTTTATCCATGTTTAATTGCGAATAAATTTCACGCCAGCACAAACACAGACTCACCTTCATATTGATCAAATACACGAGACGTGGATATAAATATGCATACCTGTGATGTGGTTATACAAGAAGTGTGTGTTTTATGTTTACTCAATATTTTATTGTCTTCTTTTGTTGGATTAATTAACCTTTGATGAAACCGATTGAAATGAAGATCTTTTCCTGTTATTGCTTAATCCAAAGGAAAACAATCTGAGGAAATTTACTTTAACATTAGATTCGCATCAACAAGTTCAACCAATTATGAATTCATGGTCATATGTGACTCATCAACTTGGCTATAAAATGAAGATGTAACAACTTATCACAGGTGCAAAATAACATGGCTTACATCATCAACTTATTCGACCACATGGATGACAAAACCAACCAGTTCAAGTAACAAGTACTTGTGTTATATACTTGCATGCTCAATTTTTCTCACTGATCTATGTGTGTGCAAGTCTTTCTTTCTTTTTTTGTGTGTCTTTTTATTCTTTTTCTTTTCTCTTTCATGTACAACTGGGAATCCAAGACAAGCAAGTGAATCACAAATCAAGTGACTTGATCAAATGGTTAAACTAAGAAAAAAAGAAAAGACCTTCCAACCGATAGATCAGTTGATTTTGCACATCATTCATTCACTTCTCATCGCATCGATGGTTAGAAATGAATGGCCAACGTAACAGATGTACCAAAAGGAAAGAATCAGCTTGTTCTCTTTGGGAAATTTGTAATACAAATTGAATAAGTTGCTCTCTGCTTCATGATTTAAAGATGCACACTAACCACACACACACACATACAAACTCATACAGAGACCTACACATTTGATGAGGTCATTTCAATTGAAAGATACTCTATTGTGAGCGTACCTTCGTCAAGTAGTAAGTTAATGAGAAAAATTTTCATTCAATTTATTCCAAATCTTTTGCCTCTCGGTGAATTAAATTGTCCCTGTCATTTCTGTCAAATTTATATGTTAACCTTTTGGTTCAATTGGTGAATAGATCATTCAAATTTACAAATTACTTCATTTCATTATAAACTTAAACATCTTTGTACATCATTGATATTTGTAAGTTCTTATTCTACCAACAGGTCTCAATTAAATGTTCGAATAGACAATGGTGATCACGTTATTGATTTGATGGTTGATATCATCCGTACGAACGTAAGTTCTTTCATCTTGGTTTTTTTCCTTTCCAATATTGACAAAAAATTGAGACATCTCAAGTTGGTAAATTTAGAACAAACTTGATTGCATTCCATAGAGACATTTCGGTCGTTTTTCAAACCTTCTCTTCATCAGTTTTCTCTCAGGTGGTTCTTTCCTCTTCTTTTACTACCCGTTGGTTGGTGAAATACATCCCAAGATACCTTGTGTAATTTGTACTTCTTTTGTCTGACTGTTTGTGCTAATTTAAAAAGATGTTCAGTTGACCTACAATCGAAGAAATTGTAAATGTTAATCTCAAATTTATGCACAGACAATCATTAGTATATATACATACATAGAGACACGTGTACAAAGGACAGTTCGAAAGGGTACACGTGGTTTTTTTGTCTTCGGTCTAATGTGAAAGAATATATTCTCATGCTATTACAATATCCCTTGCGGCTGTCAAGGTCACTCAGATGAAATTCACCAGAGTGAACATTTTTGTCGAGTTCTTGCCTTCAAATTGGTTCTAGTGATTTCAACTGAAATATAAGATTGTATTACAATAAACATACATCATAATGATTTCACATTACAAATGAAAGGAAAAAATAATAATTTACTCTTTGTACAAGATGGTTTTTGTTTATTTATTCTTTTCTAAGAACCATATGTAAAGTCTAATCATAATTAACAAGTGGTGAATAATGTTGTTGAGTATTACATGTATTTCTTTTATTGCAATTTATTATGTAGTTGTTGTTGCTTTTGTTGTTGTGATGGTGGATTATTATTAGGATCTGATTAGATTTGATTATAGATTGAATAGATATTTCATCACCACTAATTGAAGTTTTAGTAAATTTACTTTTTAGACAATCAATGATTATCCTTGCTAACCTTGTAAATGGTGCTTCAAATAGTAAATGGACAACAAAACCAAGAATAATTCCATGAACTAGAACATAAATTGTGCGATTAACAAATTGATATAATGAATATTCAATTGGACTAGTTGTTGTGAATATATCATAATATGCAAAGATAAAATGTGCCAAGTATATTGAAAAATTAAATCTTCCTAAGACACAGAAAAATTGTATTGACATCAATCGATTTAAATAATTGTTAGGTTTTGTATAACAATACCATGTGATAGCTGAAACAAGTATTGAAAATGCAGTTCGATGAACAGAACCAAAGATTAGTTCTTCAACTCGACCGAGTGTTCGATTTCGCCAACTTGAAGCCCATAAGTAAATAGACATTTGAAGTGATGATATAACAAATATAGCAACGGCCTGTTGAACCTAACAACAACAATGACAAGAATAAAAAAAAGGATAATCATAAAGAACAAAGAGACAACGACAACCATTAGGAAATTGCTGATGTGAAACAAATAAACATTAGTGACAAGGAAAAACTTACTTTTTGTTTAACTTGAAAACCCTCATAACACAACATAGCAGCAAGTAAACCAAGTAAATAGGACGAAATGTAATTAATGGTGTCCACATGAAGTCCTGATGAGTTTTTCATTATACTGTAGTCGTAGTTACTAGAATCTAAAGTTCCAGGGTATCCTTTGATAGTTAGGTAAAACCATTGCAAAATCATACTGAATATAACACAAACAAGGATAAACACTTTGCCATGTAAAGGTTTGTTGACATAGAGAGCGATGATGAAAAAACTAATTAAATAGAATTGAATATCAGGTGCTAAAATCCATGATGGCATGACACATGAATCAGTTGGATCAATAATATTTTGCATGTAAGTTAATTCTGTCCAAGCACTTTTGTAACAATTATTTTTAATTGAATTTAATGATACATTCCAAACTGGACCAGAACCAAGATTATTGGGAAATGCAAGAATTATTAAATAACAACCAAGTATTGATGGAATTGTACGTAAAAATCGACCTAATATCATATACATTAAGTCAGATAATTTACAATTAATACATTTTTTATATCGGGCAAAAAATCCTAAAAATGCTGCCCAAACAAAATTAGCACCCATTCCACCTGACCAATGACAACCAACTGCTAATGCTACTAATGATTTAGATCCTTGAAAATTTTGTATATTAACTAATGCTTGTGGTGCCCATTGAATTGGTAACAAAAATATATGTAAACCAGCTGCACAGATTAAAAATATAAATCTAAATCCATATAAAAATTTCATCTCATTTATATTGTCCTTGGTTAAATTGGATATATTTTGACGAATTGAAAAACATGACAATACATTGTTATTCTTGCTTTCAACAAGAAATGATACCATCAAGATAAATATTATCCATGATATTAAAATAATTAACCAAATGATGTAACTTTTATCACTTGAATATGTTGACAATGTTTCACATCCATTACGTAATTCTATTGTTGTACCAGGAGCTGCTAAATCTATAAATAATGAGTTAAAAGATAAATCAATTTATACTTAATCAATTGATTAATAAATTACTCACGTTTAGATATCAAATTAATAACATCTTGAGAATTACATGTTGATGGAAGACAAACTGAACCAGAAACTGTTTCTGTTGTTTGGAAAAATCTTTCATAATTATGTGGTTTAGATGAAAACATTTTTAATACTGATGGATCAGAAAAATTATAATGTTGACGATATAAACAATATTGACCAACAAATATTTTACCATCATCATTGTATCCTTGTAATTGTGAATTATTTGACCAGCTGGTTTTCTTGTTATTTGATTGGTTGACATTTGGTGGTTGATTAAAAGGAGACAAATCATCACTAAAAGGTATTTTACTTGTATCAATGGCTAGGCAAGTGTCAAATTGACCAAAGTTAGCTAATGATCTACCAGAACGAAAATCAGGTGGTAAAGATAAAAGTGAATGAGCCATTTGAATTGGCCATTCAACTTGATGAAGTGTATCAAGTGATTGACGAAGATATTGAAGACTGTTACGACATGAAGTTGATAAGGTTAGTGATGAATCTTGAACAATTCGATCAACTAATTCAACGTGTAAAGATAAACTGGATGATTTATCGATTAAAACAATAAGGATAAGAATAAATGTTAAAATTATTTTGTGACTCATCATTGTGCTCTTCTTCAAATCAACTGACAAAGACAAAGGGAAAAACGACTTTTCTTGTAAGAAACCCTCTGGCGGATAAATTAACACTCTGGTCCTGTGAATTAATGGATTACAATCAACACCCTTTCTCATGTTGTTGCTGTTGTTTTATATGGTTTAGTTACCAGTCACACTCACATGTTCATACTGGTCAATTAATCTGATTGTTTGCCCTTTAATGCGAGGACATCACATGCATTGACAACATTGTCAAC